>QANW01006537.1:555839-591535 GCA_003254865.1 Dryas drummondii
TTTTTTTTTTTTTTGGCCAAGTGGTGTAACTAGTTTATACACCCTTAGTCTCATATGACCACTTATTGTGAGAGTAAGAGTGTATATCCAGATTACAACCAAATTTTTCTCCGATCGATATATATATATATATATATATATAGATTGGATAAGATTTTTCCTATATATGGAGTAAGAGTGTATATCCTGATTACAATAAAACTTCTCCGGTCAATATATATATGGAGTGGATAAGATTTTTCTTATATATGGAGTAAGAGTGTATATCTTGAGTTCCTGATTAAATTTTTCTCTGATCGATATATATGGAGTGCATAAGAAAATTTTGATTAGAAAGCATCTACGGGTGCAACTCATTATGCACAAGGAGTGTATACAAAGATTAAAATGTAAAACCAAAATCTGTAAAATTAAAACATAGAAGACATGGGGGTAAAGCTAAACATCTACAAAAATTAGTCTTTGAACATGGGTTTTGATCTCAAACAGAGAATGCTCCACCCGTTTAAAAACCTAATATTCCTCTTATAATTTTCCTATAGGAAACAAAACTTATTGGTAAAATGACTATAGATACAGGGAGATGGACAAGCAGTCCACCTAGGCAACAGCAACTAAAAACACGAAATAAACAAAGCCCGACTGAACACAAAACTCCAGACAAATTAAGATGAATTATTCTAACAGGACATCCCGAAAGTGCTTAGATCAAGACACCTACAAGGAATCAAGAAATCTAATTCTTTTAAAAACTTCAACTCCTCTTCTGGATCCTCAAATATGTTTTCCTCTCCAACCACAACCCAAATAGAAGCCAGCTTTACACAACGTAAAAGTTTAAAGGCTCTCCCTATTGACTCATATAAAATTAACTAAAGCAGTTACATGCTTAAACATATAGAGAAAAATAGTATTTCAAGTATGCATTAAGGCATTGAATGCACCACCAAAAGTCCAAAACCATTGCAGGAATGTAACATTGATTTATGATATATATTCAAAATTTTCAGGTGGCATTGAAGATCTTTTGCTTTCCCTTTAAAAAATATTATCATGTAGATGTCCACAACGACAAAACAATAACCAGACCAAAACTAGAATCTGTCTAACCGCGTCTGCTATATTTAGAACACAACACCATATAATAATGAGAAAAGAAGCATCAAAGAACTCAATACAAAAGTTTAAATATATCCAAAGCATTGCATGTCTTTTCAAGGCAGAATGAAAGATTTAATTTTATCAGATAATTTATAATATACCTTGACTAATAAAAATAATCTAGTAGCATATGCAAAACATATATGGTAAAATTTTGTTCATTAGAAATTAGAGAAACAAGCTGTTTAAACGTTAAGAATTTTATTCAGATAAAAAATCAAACAAGCAATTCACTCAAGTTGTGGGGGTTCATCTCAACCTTAACCAAGAGAGGTTAGATATCCTTAATTAACAATTTCACAATCCTCTTATTTCAACCGTTGCGCGCAGATCACACAGAACGGTTGTTTTGGTTAGCTAAGCCAGCAGTAGATCGAACTCTCTACTCTTTGTTTGGAGCTTTCCTTCACAGTCTTCTTCTCATTATTTCCTTCACACATCAAAATCATCATATAAGAGAAATAAAATATTAATTAATTCAAATTGATTACAAAAATGCTAGGAATACTACACTCGTTTGCACTACATGCATGTACGTGTAGCAATCTATTAAGTATATACGTACATATAGTACCAAATTTTTGTAGTACCACTAGTATTACACTATAGATTAATTAATGAGTTGCTAGACAATATATATATATAGTATACCTCAATTTATTTATGTTAAGGTATGACCTTGTTGGGGCCCACACGAGTCGTTTTGTGTCGATTCGAACCGTTCGCAAGGATCATCTTCATTGATAGATCATCTTTGCAAAAAATTAGTCAAATCGAAAATCATTTGTCTATCTAACTTTGATAAAACAAATGAACGGTTTCATCGAAAATATTTTGTTCGTCCATTTATTTGATCAAAGTTAGATAGACAAATGATTTCCGATTTGATTAATTTTTTGCAAGGATGATCTATCAATGGAGATGTAAAAAATAAACGGTTCGGATCGACGCAAAACGGCTAGTGTGGGCTCTAACAGGGTATACCTCAACATAAATAAGTTATATATATATTTTGCTAGGTTGATATAAACAAAAATAAATAATATATCGCATATATGCATATGTCCTACCTCTATATATGAATCTATCTTATAAATTAGGCTTATATAGTGTATATACAGCCATGTGATGTACCTTCTTTTAATTCATTCATATTTGGATTAGAGCCATTGACGAGGTTATCATAAAAATCTTGATAAAACTTTTCAACTGACTGCGGAGGTTCTTCTTTGTAGACATGGGTTGTGCTTGCCATAAATTCGTTTGCTGCTGAACTTTTTTTGTTCTTTCCTCTTCGTGCATGTGGCGGAATAATCCCATTCAATTCAAAATTATCTACTTCAACAACTGCACATAAGGTTTGTTTCCTTGTGGTAATAGTACTGCAACCAAACTGTTTTTAATTAGTATTTGTACATATATCAATGTAATAGTTATCTAAAACTATAACCATTAATTAAGAAGCTAATGGTAATGCTAGGGGATAGCACTACAAGAAAAAGGCTCATAAGGCACAAGCAATAAGTAGACACAAATCTAGTTAATTTTGTGACAACATGTTTATTATTGAGCACAGATATAAGTAATATATTACGTGTTCTTCACTTTTATGGCACATATGATGGTGTGCGTCCCTACAATTGTATCCTATTTATATTGTGTTATGTCTAGAATTCTCCTATCATTTCAATATAAGCAAGAATAGTGATTATACTTTTAAACTTTTTAATAGACACAAATAGTTGTGTTTTAATCTGTGACAACTCCAACACATAAGGGCTCTTAATTGGGCACAAATGTTAACATATGTCTTGATACATTTGACAAATTTGTCTTATCCTATAAGTTCCTTTTTTTAATCAAAATTTGTGTTGCAAATTTAGATCTCAAATGATATGGCAGTATATATATCAGTGTTTTACTTGTCAATAAATAAACCTCAAGGTCGACACATATGTGAATATATGGAATACTACCTATATATCATCTGAGATCCAAATTTAGAGCATAATATATATTACACTTCAATAATCCAAGGTACGTGGGCCAAATGAATTACCTTATCATATTTTCCATTTGAGCGCTGTCTAAGTTGGACAATCCATTTATCCCGCCATTGACACTTTTTTGATTCACTGACATTCTCCGCACTTGAAGTCATTTGATCCTTAGGAGTTATTTCAATATGTAATCACATATGCAAGCAAGTGAACGTGTGTGTATATATATATATATATATGAATAGTTTTAAAGACAAATATTTATGAATCCAAAGCATTATGTCAAAAAGCATTGTACCTGCTAGTTTAAAGTATATGTGAACAAGATGCAATTATATACATAATTCAATTAATTCAGAAAAATTGTTTTGATGGATCTTTAGCCATCCATCTAGTATATATTAAATATCATAAATTCTTTTTTAAAATATCATAAATTCAAAATTTTATTTTTAAAATATCATAAATTTAAAACATGCAAATACATAATTTAGTTACATATAGCATGGAGGGTTAATGTCGTGGCCCAAAGAGAGAAAAAGAGTAGAAAAATGTTAAAATGTAAATGTCAAATTACACATTTAGTCCATATATTTTGCTATATAATTTCCAATTTTTTTTCCATAATTTAAAAATAAATTACAGCCCTGTAGTTCAAATTAGAACATTGAAAATCAAGCCTGAATCTCTAATCTAACTCAAACAATAAAATGAATATATGGAGCTATGACGTGGCCGGTCATCCCTAAATTCCATAATTTCTAAACAAAAACTTCCAAATCCATGTCACTTAGGTCATTTCAAATTGATATCACTAAAATATATTATATTTAGAGTTAGACAACTTTCCTTAGTAAATATATATTGTTCTAGTCTCTAATAATTTCAAAACTTTCAAAGCCCCACACATAAAAGTAGACATACAGTGTTCTTTCTCATTGCAGTAATTGCAAAATCAACAGGAAGTCAGTATGATAATGGAATTACAAGAGTTGCCTCAGTCGAATTTGTTTCCACTTCCTTTGATGGTCTTGGTGAATGTTGCTTCAACCAAACATATTTCAAAACATATGTACACTGCTACAAAACAACTTATTCATGGCGGTCTTAATTTGCCAGCAAAAGCAAGTTTCTAGCGGAAAAATAGTAAAATCCGCCAGGATTACGATACACTGGCGGATAACGTGTCCGACAGCATAAAATATGCAGGGAAAGCACTTTTTCTGGCGGACAACTGTCTAAATTCACCAGGAATTTGTTTTCACGCTGACGAGGCTTTAAATGTTATATCCGACGGGACAAGTTTCCGCGTCGAATATATCCGCCAGCATTGGTAGTATTCGCGTCGGATATATCCGCCAGCAATCCTACCGCATCAAACCAATCCGTCGGCATTGGTAGTATTCCTGTCGGAAGAAAAAGTAATAAAATATATAAATAAATTATTTCCTAGCGGATATAACCGCCAGAATTTTGAATATATATAAAAAAAAACACAATTATATTTGAAATAATTAATTTAAATATAAAATAAACTAATTAATATAAAACATTTCAAATAACAATTATCCACTAATAAAGATAAAATATTTCAATTCACAAACCATGCAAACTAAACTAACCTACTCAAGTCCAGTAGCAGAACTCGAACCAGAAGCTAAATGTGACCCTGATCCTCCCTGCGGACCGAAATGTCTCAAAAATTCGTCATCAGCTATATGACCAGAAAGCAATCCGGAAAATCCACCACGTGATTCGACTAATTAAAAACTCGATAATTAAATCATTTACACGGACATAACTCAATTTACAACATAACCAAGTAATAAGACAAGGTCCAAATAGAGACACAATATCGAAACTTTGACGCACGTATAATCAAATCAAATGACTTTTTCATTGTCAGCAATAAAACTAATAATTTCATTAATTTGCAAACACATTACCTTGAATAAATTAGAAGTAGGACTATAGGACAAAATGATTCTTGAGTATAATAATTTGAAAACTTCAAAAGCCGCACACATAATTTAGAAAATAGGCATACCATGTTGGTCCTCATGGTAAAATTTGTAGGATTATCTGGCAGTTTGTAAGATAATAGTACTGCATCAATCGCCCCATCAGTTGATTCTGAAAACTCTTTCTTTGATGGCCTTGGTGAATGTTTCTTCAACCCAACATATATTACAACTAGGGCTGCCCATCGGTCGGTTCGGATCGGTATTGGGGCTTACCAAACCAAAACAAAAAAATTTGGTATTTTTCGGTTAGGTAAGTTTTGGTAAACTTCAGTTTTCGGTTCGATTTCGGTAATTTTGGTATCGGATACTTTTGGTTCATTTTCAATTTACTTCGGTATATCTTTGGTTCATTTTCGGTTTACTATAATATATCTTCGGTTCATTTTCGGTTTAATTAAAATAATACTAATTATTATGTACCAATATAAATTAAAATTTAATCAAATATAATGTATAAAATATAATGTTTGATAAATATATATTTGCACGAGTAGTATTGGTATTTTAGTATAGTACTAGTATTAATTGCAATAATATTAATATTAGTAATAATATATATATATACTAGTATAATTAGTTTAATGATATATATTAGTACATATCCTATTAATTTAGTATGTATATATACAGATAAATATGAGTAGATATATAAATATATGCATTACTTACCTAAAGATGAGATTCTTATTTTCCTAAAAATAATAACATTTACTTTATTAGAGAATGACTCTATATCTTAAGTTACACTTTTAATAATATTAATATGATAACATTATACAATTATATTTTCTTATAGTTGTTTAAGATATTAGTAGTTTAATATTTATTATACCACTAACATAATACTATTATATAAGCTTATATAACTAAATTTCGGTAATTATTTCATTTTTTTGGGTATATATTTCAGTGTTTTCGGTAATAATCAATTTGGTTTCTTTCAATACTAATTTTCGGTAATTGGTCGGTTTACCAACTTTTTTCAGTTTTTAACAAAACCAAACCAATTTTTTTCGGTTTCGGATTTTCGATTTTCAAATTGTGAAAATCGGTATACCAAACCAAAATTCGGTCGGTAGTCGGTCGGTTCGATAAAAACTAGAGGTGTCAAACGGGTCGGGCCGGCCCGAGCACAACACGGCACGGAACGATTAAATGGGCCGGGCTGGGCCAAATTTTTTAGCCCATTGAGCACGGCATGGCACGAGCCAAGCACGGCACAAGCACGGGCACGAAATGGGCCCGAATTAGGCACGACTATTTTAACATTGTTTTTTCCATTTTTAAAGAACTTTTTAACAAAAGTATTCAATTTTCATGAAAAATAATGTTAATATTTAATTATAAATAAAAAAAATATCATGAGATTAGTTTTATCATCCTAAAAAATAAAAATAAAAAAAGGTTTGTGGGTCAGCTCGTTTAAGGCACGGCACGAGTATGAATGGCCCACGGGCCATGGGCCTTGCCGGGTTTATGTTTTAACTATATGGGCCGGCCCGAGCACGGCACGAAAGCACGATGGGCTCAACTTAAACGGGTCGGGCCGGCCTGTTTGACACCTCTAGTAAAAACCAAACTAAAGGGTAGCTCTAATTACAACAATAGATAACCTTTTAGAAACTTATATATCTAATAATCCACTAAAGATCAAGGTGTTAAGTTTTGATTTTTTGGGGTTTCGAAATAACACACATTCGTCCATATTTCGTGAAATGTTCGAAATTTCAAGCAAAATTTCGATAACTCCTCATGGCCAATTTTCATGCATTTGAGCCGAAATTTCGCCCTTGCTTACAGACTTACACAGAGTCACAGACTGACAGAAGAACCCATCTTCATTTTTGTGTCATCGGTCCTCTCTTTCTCTTTTCTCTCCTCCGTCTTCTCCTTGCTGGAGTGAGTGAGGTGCATGAGCTCTCTTATCTCCCTTTCTATTCTCTGATCTCTCTTCTCTCTTCTTAGTTCTCAATTTCTCATCAGTTCTCTCTTCTCTCTCTCTCTTCTCACCGACGATTCTCTCTTTCTTCTCACCAACTCTGGCCACATCTCGGCGGCCCAGCCCACTGGCGTGACCCCTAGTCATCGGTTATCCTCCCCCAGCCACCTTGAACTATAGGACAAAATGATTCTTGAGTATAATAATTTGAAACTTCAAAAGCCGCACACATAATTTAGAAAATAGGCATACCATGTTGGTCCTCGTGGTAAAAATTGTAGGATTATCTGGCAGTTTGTAAGATAATGGTACTGCATCAATCCCGCCATCTTTTGCAAGGGTGATCTTTGAATGATTCACTAAAATATGAACGGTTCCGATCATCGAAATTCGTTGTTGGATGGTTAAGTGAACGGGGAATTCCCCGCTCTATGGTGAGCGAGTGATCATTTCTGTATATATATATGTATGCTTAAAAAATAGACGAGACATGTATGCAAAAACAACATATATTATTTTGATTCACGTAAATCAAATCAAAATGACTTTTTCATTGTCAGCAACAAAACTAATAATTTCATTAATTTGCAAACACATGCATTACTTGTAATAAATTAAATTTAGGACTATAAGACAGAATGATTCTTGAGTATAAAACTTTGAAAACTTCAAAAGCCCCACACATAATTTAGAAAAATAAGAATTCATCGCCTAATGAGTCTTTGGACGAGCAAGTTAGTCGCCCAAACTACCCTTAGGTGGCGAACTCCTAATTTCGTCACCTATGGAGACTTTGGGAGACGAACTTGCTTCATCGCCCAAGTACCAGTGCATTTTTTGTGTGCATTTTTATGTATGAAAAAGCATACAATGTGATCGTATTTCCAACAATCCGAACTGTTTCTTTTTAGTTCCCCATACAAAGATTATCCCTACAAAAGTTTAGCTCAATCGAATATGTAGAAGTTAGGTAACGGTAGTCGAATTAATGAACGATCATGATTTTTCTAATAATTTCGTCGCTCAAAACCTTTGGCGATGAAATTAGACAACTCTTGTTTGTTTTTTGTTGCAATTTTATTTGATATTAATTCGGAGGTTCCACTTCTAGATTTTCTTTTAGGCTATTAATTGCATTACGTACCATAACCTACAAGAAAAAAAGGTTTGGGTGACGAAACTAGTTCCTCTCCCAAAGTCGAATGTCGTCGCTCAAACGTTTGGGCGACGAACTGAGTTTGTCGACAGTTGGTCGCCCAAGCCATGAAGCCCAAGATTTTGGGCGACGAATCAAGAAATTTCGTCGCCCAAAGATACTTGGGGCAACGGATTTAGTTCGTCTCCTAAAGCATATTATTTCTCGCCCAAAGCATGTTTTGGGCGAGGAAAAATTAGGTTCGTCGCCCAAAGCATGCAAAAAATCGGTCAAATCAGAGTTCATATACCCGTTCAATTATTATTATAAGAATCACGATCGTTTATACACCCTAAACGCCAAACCTAACTTCTACATCTCCGATTGAGATAATTTTTTGCATGGATGATCTTTGAGTGGGGAACTAAGAAATGATTGGTTCGGATCGTTAAAAACACAATAGAAAAGTGAGCTTCTACATACAAATACATTTGAAAAGTATAATTCTATTAGCTTTTTCGTTGAAACTTTGTCAATTCAACAATTGACTACAATGTGATTTCAACAATCGGAGCTGTTCATTTTATTCGTTTATACTAAAAGATCATCCCTGCAAAAAATCGGCCAAATCAGAATTCATCTACTCGATCGATTAATATTAGAAAATTCACGATCGTTCATAAATTCGAGCACCGTTACGTAACTTTTACATCTCCGATTGAGCTAATTTTTTGCAATGATGATCATTAAGTGAGGAATTAAAAATTGAATGGTTTGGATTAATGGAAACACGATCGTATTATATGAATATAACCTACATAAAATTGTACAAAAAAAAAGGCAAAGAGACTTTGGGCGAGGAATATGCATGTTCCTCGTCCATACATTGGGCAACGAATACGTAAGTTCCTCGCCCAAAGTGACTTTGGGCAACGAACAGAAACCTGCCTCACCTAAAATCATCTTGGGCAACGAAATAGTTCGTCGCTCAAAGTCATTTTAGGCGAGGAAGGTTTCTGTTCATTGCCCAAAGTCACTTTGGGCGAGGAACTTACGTATTCGTCACCCAACGTATGGATCAACTATCGTTTTGGCGCTTGATTTGAGGCGACGAAATATTGTCGTCGCCCAAAGTACCTTTAGGCAAGGAAAATTATATTCGTCGCCCAAACCTGGATGAGATTAGGCGACAAAGTTTCTGGTTCGTCGCCCAAAGTTGCTTTGGGCGACGAATTTTGGTTCGTCTCCCAAAATTTCGTCGCCCAAATATATTTTTCTTGTAGTGATAATCACTTTCAAGCTTTTGGTTAATTATGTTTCTCACACATCCATGGCAGTGCCAGTCAAACCAGCTCACTATGGTTCCAAATTACTTCCAAATGATCAGTTATATATGTCTACCTATTGAAATCTCATTGGATTGCAATATTTATTACAGGTTATAATTAAGTTTTCATTCCATGGTGAGTGAATTTCTATTGGTTGGATGTCTAAACAATGGTTGAAAAGAAATTAAGCTACATATATTTATTTTAAATTTGTATCCTTCCCCTTGACAATTCTTTTTTGCCAAAACGGCCTTACTTGTTTGTTTCTTCTAAAAAATACTATCATAATTAATTGCAAATCTGTAATTCGTTCCAAAACAACCTTGCAAGTTTTCACGCCACCTAGGTTAAATTAATGAACACAACCCAAACACAAAATTATAAACAAATTAAGCCCGACTGAACACAAAACTCAAGACAAATTAAGATGAATTACTCGATCTAAAAGAACAGCTCAAAAGTGCTTAGATCGATCAAGACACCTACTAGGAAGCAAGAAATTTAATTCTTTAAAAAAATTCAACTCCTCTAGCTTCTGTAACTTCAAATTAATATGTTTTCCTCTCAACCCACAACCCAAATAGAAGCCATCTTTACACAACACAAAAGTTGAAAGACTCTCCTATCGACTCCCACCCCGTAGAAAGACCTGAGTCAACAAAAAATAACGCGCAGTTTCCTGGAACAACCACTGCAAACCAAATATATGCAACAACTTATACCTGATACGTGAAGAGAACAAACAATGTAAGATGTGTTTAGTCAACTGTTATTTTTTAGTTACTCTTGATTGAATTTAAATAAAACTAAAATTAAGTAAAGCAATTACATGCTTAAACATATAGAGAAAACTAGTATTTCTTCTTTTTTTTGGCCAATGATCGAGAAAAATGGTATTTCAAGTAAGCATTAAGGCATTGAATGCACCACCAAAACCATTGCAGGAATGTAACATTGATTAAATTTGTTAATTAAATATCACAACTTCTTCTAGCACAATATTCCTTTTTGAACAAACAACGTACACAACTTTTATTGCCAATAAACCATAGACTACATACAATATGCGGACAAGATGTCCACTACCACAAAACAACAATAACTAGAGCAAAACTAGAATCTGTCTAACCGCCTATGCTATATCTAGAACACAACACCATATAATAATGAGATAAGAAACATCAAAGAACTCAGTACAAAATTTTAAATCCAATGCATTGCATGTCTTTTCAAGGCAAAATGAAATATTTAATTTTAACAGATAATTTATAATATACCTTGACTAATAAAAATAAGGGAGACTTAGAGTATAGTTCATTTTATAAGTCTTTCTTAGATAAGACCGATAATGATTTAGAGTTTTTAATTAATTAAGTCCTTTTATTTTCTTCTTTGACGGCTTTATGTTAGGTCTTAACTCCAAGATTTTGGGCTCCGCCCAAAATCTCGAAGTTAAAACCTAACATGTAGCCTCTATAAAAGTCCACTTTATATCCTAGGAGAGAAAATACCCTTCAAATAGGGAGAAATACCCTTCAAAATAGGGAATGATTTTATTATGAATTAAAAGGATTTTCTTCCAAATTAAAAAGACTTTACTATGAATTAAAAAGATTTTTTTATCAATTATTATGAATTAAAAGGATTTTCTTATAAATTTTAAAACATCCCCGATCTCTATCTAAAAACTGTTTTTCTAAAGGACCTAAGTCTAATTATCTCTTAAAATAATCTAGCTACCTGCATATGAAAAAACATATAAGGTAAAATTTTGTTCATTAGAAATTAGAGAAACAAGCTGTTTAAACATTAAGAATTTTATTTAGATAAAAAATCAAACAAGCAATTCACTCAAGTTTTGGGGTTCATCTCAACCTTAACCAAGAGAGGTTAGATATCCTTAATTAACAATCTCATAATTCTCTTATTTCAGCAGTTGCGTGCAGATCACACAGAAGGGTTGTTCTGGTTAGCTAAGCCAGCAGCAGAACTCTCTACTCTTTGTTTGGAGCTTTCCTCCACAGTCCTCTTCTCATTATTTCCTTCACACATCAAAATCATCATATAAGAAAACTAAAATATTAATTGATTCAAATAGATTACAAAAATGCTAGAAATACTACATTCGTTTGCACTACATGCATGTGTACCAATCTATTAAATATACACGTACATGTAGTACCAAAAATGTAGTACCACTAGTATTACACTATTGATTAATGAGTTGCTAGACAATATATATATATACATACGATTGGAACACCATTCATATATATATATTGTAAGGTAGATATAAACAAAAATAAATAATATATAGCATATGTGCATGTGTTCAATCTACCTCTATATATGAATGTATCTTATACATTAGGCTTATATAGTGTACGTATATCAAGACAACCATGTGATGTACCTTCTTTGGATTCATTCATATTTGGATTAGAGCCATTGACGAGGTTATTATAGAAATCTTGATAAAACTTTTCAACTGACTGCACAGGTTCTTCTTTGTAGACATGGGTTGTGCTTGCCATAAATTCGTTTGCTGCTGAACTTTTTTTGTTCTTTCCTCTTCGTGCATGTGGTGGAAGAATCCCATTCAATTCGAACTTATCTACTTCAACAAGTGAATGGCACATGAGGTTTGTTTCCTTGTGGTAATAGTACTGCAACAAAACCGTTTCTAATCAGTATTTGTACATATATCAATGGTAATGCTAGCTAGGGAATATCATTACAAGAAAAAGGCTCATAAGGCACAAGCAATAAGACACAAATATAGTTTTGTGACATGTTTATTAATTATTGAGCACAAATATAAGTAATTACGTGTTCTTCAGTTTTATGGCACATATGATAGTGTCACTACAATTGTATCCAATTTATATTGTGTTATGCATAGAATGCTCCTGTAATTTCAATGTAAGAAAGAATAGTGATTATACTTTAAACTTTTTAACAGGCACAAATATTCGTGTTTTAATCTGACATGCATCTGTGACAATCCCACACCACATAAAGGACTTTTAATTAGGCACAAATGTTAACATATGTCTTTATACATTTGACAAATTTGTCTTATCCTATAAGTTTCTCTAGCTTATATGCTTGTTTGTTAAAAAGAAAAAAAAAAAAAAAACAACGAAAAAAAGTTCTTTTTTGTCAATCAAAATTTGTGTTGTAAATTTAGATCTCAAATGATATGGCTATATATGTTACAGTGTTTTACTTGTCAATAAATGAACCTCGATCAAAGACCCATATGTGAATATATGAAATACTGTCTATCATTTTGATCCAAATTTGAAGCATTATATATATACTTCAATAACTAGCTTGTTCATTATGCAATTTAATGTCTTAAATTAGTAATGTAGGGTGGGCCAACGAAATTACCTTATCATATTTTCCGTTTGAGCGTTGTCTAAGTTGAGTAGTCCAATTATCCCTCCATTGACACTTTTTTGATTCACCAAAATTTTCCGCACTTGAAGTCATTTCATCCGTAGGAGTTATTCCAATCTGTAACCACATATGCAATCAAGTGAACATATATATATATATATATATATATAGAGGAGTGCTCTAAAACTAACTAGTTAGCAAGTTAATACGAAGCTAACCATGCTTTTGGGATCACCACATAACTAATCTCATAATCCGAACCGTCAATTATTTAGGTCATACTTCAAAGATCATCATTATAAAAAATCAACTAAATCGGAAATCATTTAGTCATCTAATTGAGATAAAATAAATAGACAATCAGTGTTTTTGATAAAAGCATATAAATACTTGTTGTTATAATCAAATAACTAAATAATTTCCGATTTTAGAGATTTTTTACAGGAATGATCTTTGAAGTAGGGCCTAAAAAATAGACGGTTCGGATTTTGAGATTACATTGTGTGGTGGGCCCAACATAGTGATTAGATTTGTATTAACTTACTAATTAGTTAGTTTTAGAGCATTCTTGTATATATATATATATATTTATGAATAGTTTTAAGACAAATATTTATGAATCCAAAGCAATATTATGTCAAAAAGCATTGTACCTGCTAGTTTGAAGTATATGTGAACAAGATGCAATTATATACATTATTCAATTAATTAATCTAGCTAGTATATAATATCATAAATTCTTTTTTTAAAATATCATAAATTCAAACTTTTATTTTTAAAATATCATTAATTTAAAACACGCATGCAATACATATTTTGGTTACATATAGCATGGAGGGTTCGTGTCGTGGCCCATAGGGAGACAAAGAGTAAAAAAAGGTTATATATTTGCTATCTAATTTCTAATTTTGTTTCCATAATTTAAAAATAAACCACACCCCTGTAGTTCACATTAGAACGTTGAAAATCAAGCATGAATCTCTAATCTAACTCAGTCAATAAAATGAAACGAACTATGACGTAGTCATCCCTAAATTTTTGTAATTTCTAAACAAAAACTTTCAAATCCATGTAACTTAGGCTCCGTTTGGGATGCGGTGGAAGACCCAAAAGCTGCTGTAGATGACAATTCTCAATCACCTACAGCAGTTTTGGTGTTTGGTAAAAAAATAAAAAACTGTTTTCCCTCACAATTCTCAACTCCCCACAGCAAAAACAGAAAGCTGGTTTCTAGGTGCTTTTGAAAACTGTAGTGAATCACAACAATGAATATTTTATTTTACCCATACTACCCTTATTGATTTCTATAATTTTTATTTGTTTATTTTAAATTAAAAAATATGTCCATTGTTAGTTATATTTTATATTGTGTTAATTAATTATGATATTTTATTTGTACGATTAAAATTATAATATACTTAAAAAAATAATAGGAATACTTATTTAATAATGTTGTTCTTAAAAAAATTAATGCTAATAAAAATTTGTAGTCACAAATTTAAAAAATAAGTAAAAAAACATTTTAGTTTTACCAAACAAATAAGTGAAATACACTTTCAGCATCATGTCCATTTTAGTAATTATACACAGTCACAACACTTTTACATTAACATTTACCAAACACTTTGATATTGTTTTTTATATTCACAGCACTTTTGAAAAAATAGTTTACCAAACACTCAACTGCTTTACTTTACAGCTGATTTTACTTCACAGCTGTTTTACTTCACAGCTGTTTTTTCTCACAGCAATACCAAACTGGCCCTTAGGTCATTTCAAATTGATATGACTAAAATTATATTTAGAGTTAGACAGCTTTCCTTTGTAAATATATATTGTTCTCATCTATAATAATTTCAAAACTTTAAAAGCCCCACACATAAGAAAGTAGACATACAGTGTTCTTTCTCACTGGAGTAACTGTAGAATCACCAGAAAATCGGTATGGTATTGGAATTGCAGGAATTGCCTCAGTCGAATTTGTTTCCACTTCCTTTGATGGGCGTGGTGAATGTTGCTTCAACCAAACATATTACAAAAGTAAAATAAATTTTTCGAAAAATACTATGCAATTCGACTAATTAAAACTCGATAATTAAGTCATTTACAAGGACATAACTCAATTTAATTAGAACAGAACCAAGTAATAAGACAACGTCTAAATAGAGACACAACTAATATCAAAAGATGCACGTATAATCAAATAAAAATGACTTTTTCATTGTCATCAGCAAAACGAATAATTTCATTAATTTGCAAACAAATTACTTGAAATAAATTAGAGGTAGGACTATAGGACAAAATGATTTTTGAGTGTAATAATTTGAAAACTTCAAAAGCCCCAAACAATTTAGAAAAAAGGCTTACCATGTTCGTCGTCATGGTAAAAATTGTAGGATTATCTGGCAGTTTGTAAGATAATGGTACTGCAACAATCGCGTACTCAGTTGATTCTGAAAACTCATTCTTTGATGGCCTTGGTGAATGTTTCTTCAACCCAACATATATTACAACAATAGATAGCTTTTCAGAAACTTACATATGTAATGTTCCACTAAAGATTAAGTAATTAAATCCTTTTAATGAAAATAACTCAATTAATTAATATGGCATCATGAAGTAACACAAGGTCTAATGGATTGATGTAGACGAAGTATTATACCATGATGCATTTAAATCACATCAAATTATCAAAACAAGATGTACGGCTACAACATGGTTTTCACTATCAGCAAGAAATTACAGAACTCAAATTAATATTGTTGACAATCACTGCGAGTAGGAAATATAATGAAGTTAAAACCAACATTTTTTTATGTTCCAGCTTAAATGTATAAAGCCAATAAACATCTTAAATTATAATTATGTGAACTGTTTGCCTAAAGAAGTTTGCATTGGCACACTTTATAGATTTGCAAACGAATTTAATTTAGATGAGTTATTAACTTAATTATTATTCCCCCACTAGAGTTTTATAAAAACAAATTAAAGATGCTAGTTACATATGCAATTGCAAAAAAATAGATCATTTTGGTGTCAAGATACAATAAGAAAGGATGCCAAATTGTAAATAAGAGAAATAATCAAATATCAACTTGTTTCACACAAAAGAAGTTATTTTGATGTCCATCTCTTGGTAAATTGATTATATTAGTTTGACTCAAGCTTATGTTTCGTTTCAATTTTTTTTTTACTCTTTATTTCTCCTACATATCCTTGTCTAGCGTACACGTAATCAAGCACACTTCAAATATTTTGCATGGATGTCAAGAAAAAAGAACAATCAAACTTCTCCACGCGTCGTATATTTATTGTTGTTGTAATAAACATTAATTTATAAGGTATTTTTTCACGTTGTTAATAAGATAGGTCAAGATTCTTGCAAGCGTACATATTTTACGTACGTTCCATGCAAACAATAAATGTTGATTCATTTCTTATATATTAAAAACGTGGCAACTTTTTTCCATCGGCCAACAACGCAGTCTAATTTTTTCTCAATTTTCATAGGAAGGAATTAATTAAAATGGAATTTAAGGATCCTTCAGGATTAAAATCACTGACAATTGTACGTAGTTAATTAGTTATATATTAAATACAACCAAATTAAACAATCAATTGCTTCTATAATCTCTCAAGCTGAAGTTATAATCAACTCATCATTTTCTTGAGGGGATACAAATTTCAAATTATCCTATTCCTATATATATATATATGAACAGTAATATCTAGCTAGTCCCTTATCTTCATTATTGACATTATTAAGCAGAACAGATGAGATATTTATATTGACCTACTGATGAATACATTAACAATATGCATCAAGAACATTTTATATAGCTAGGCAGCCTAGGCTTCAGTACTTGGAAAACAAGCTCAACGCTTCCAACAAATTCCTCCTTTGGATAAAAAAGAATATATATTTTTTCCTTCTTTTCATTTTTTCCTTTTAAACCAAACTTGAAATGAGGATATACATATATGATATTACAAAGGGAAGTTACCATATATATATAATTCATATCAAGAGAAAACCATAACAAGCAGAAAATAATAACCAAAGAAACAAAGCCGGGAAGATGTATCAAACATGATTAGGAAAAATTACAGATTAACATGTGCAGTAGCTTAAAAAGAATGATATATAGTTGATTCACATACCATAAAAGAATATAATTTCAGAAAAGAAAAATAGCACTCAAAGTGTTTATACCTCACTGTCCATTTCTCACAGAAAATGTGTTGTCTAGAAGAACAAGGATCTGATCTGCTGAAGGCAAGGGCTGTGTTCTTCTCTGCAGTGCTTCTTCAACAGAGAGATGAATTTCAGGGTTTGATGGTTTGGGGGAGAGAATAGTCTGAGAGGCGAGTTGAAGGAAAATATATTGAAGGAGATAAAAACAAGAGAGAGTCTACTGCGGCCAATTGTCGTTCTTTTCTTACATGCAGAGGCGAACGTTGACACGTGCACCACTTGTGTGAAACAAAGTAATATAACGTTTTCAAACAACTCTTGTTTTTTTATTTGTTGGAATATTATTTGATATTAATTAGGAGGTTCTACTTCTAGATTTTCTTTTGGGCTATTAATTGCATTACCTTAATCTCTTTCAAGCTTTTGGTTAGTTATGTTTCCCACACATCCATGGCAGTGCCAGTCAAAACAGCTCACTATGGTTCCAAATTAATTACTTCCAAATCAACAATTATGTCTATTCCTGTTGAAATCTCATTGGATTGCAACATTTATTACAAGTTATAATTAAGTTTTCATTGAATGGTGAGTGAAATTATATTGGTTGGATGCATGAGCAATAGTAGGAAAGAAATTAAGCTGTATTTATTTTAAATTTGTATCCGTCCCCCTTGACAATTCTTTGTTTCTCATCTACATTCATTTACCAAAACTACCTTATTTGTTTGTTTCTTGGAAAATACTCTCATAATTAATTACAAATTTATTTGTTTTCAAAACAACCTTGCAAGTTTCAAATCACCTAGGCCAAATGGTTGAAAAATAAATCCTTTAATAACTCGTAATGGGTTTGAAAAATAAAAAATAAAATCACATCACATAATCACAGTACAATTTGGACTAAGAAGCACTGTTATTTTCCATCCCTTGTGTTGAGCTGTAACTTATTAACTAGAATTTATCATCCCAAGAAAAGGGAGTTACGTTTCATCAAGTGTCCAAAAATACAAGAGTGGTTTTAATTGGTACATCTAACAAAACCCAATTTTGTTGTACTTTGGCATCCTGATTCTCGAAATTTAATTAAAGCCCAAAAATTGTTTCTAGTTTTTCATGATCAGATAATTAAATATTTCAACAGCAATTTACTTTCCTACAGAAACACTATTAAGAATCCCAATTTTGATGATATAGAGATAATAAAACTTAGGGAGATGTCTCATGAAACATATATATTTTTTTGCTTTGTTCAGATAAGAAACATGCTCTAAATTCTACTTATTTGTTTCTTGCATGTGCAGATATAACAAACCGCGGATTATGGTTAAAAGTTTCTGAAAGGTTAAAATGTAGTGAAGGGTAGCTATATTAATATTGGAGCTACCGGTAATTTATTCTATATGTAATGCAGACTTATATATATTATTTTCAATATTCACTAGTTGTCAATTTTAATTTTGTTTTGAAGTTGAAAGAAAAAACTAACTCCTTAATTGCCCTGGGGTTTCTGATAATCTAATTCAAGTTTTGCTATCTAGTTGATGATGAAAAATTGGAACTTGCAACTCACGAGGTTTGTCATCAAGTTAGGGCTTTATCCAAGTTTTTGTTTTTTTTTTAGACAAGTGTCAATTATTATTAATTGGACAAGTTTCTTTTTGAATAGTGTGAAACAACAATGGCTGAGAAAGAAATACTCTATGGTTTCACCAAAAGGAGAGCAACACCAAAGTGGTCCGAGGTCCAACATGAAGTGTAAGAGTTGAACTTGACAAGGCTTGCTTTCGTCGACATCCTTCGCTTTTAAGCTGCATGTTTGTTCTTCTTGGAATTTTGTAGCAAAATCATATATCTGTGCCCGTATTACATGCAAGCTCTATGGCTCATGCTCCTTAGGTTTAACCACGATGGCTGCTTCGCAATTCAATTCTCTTGCGAAGTATTTGACAAGGCCTTGATCGATTCCAAAATTTACAAATTAATGTGCAGCATGCAGCATATATAAAATTTCATTAATTGGATCAAACCTTAAGGCACACTAATGCAACCCTTGTACATATATATCCAAATCGATCAGTATGACCCCCAGTATATCACCAATGAGGTATTACAGCAAGATCTCATCATGCAGTCTTCTAGGCATGTGATCGATGACTCAATCACTTCTCTATATATTTCTAAGGTGCAGCATTGGAATATATACATTCTACTCATCATGGATTTTGTGCTTAGGAGGTGACCTCTATATCTTGCCTGTGTGGTTTAAGCGATCATAAAGTTACCCTTCTTTTTCAGCTACATTGCTTATACTTTTGTTTCTGACATCAACTATATTGCTTATACTTTTGTTTCTGACATCAGTTATACTGCAAACAATAAAAACAATTTAGCAAGCTAGCTAGGTTTATACAATTTAAAATTAATTAAAAAAAATATAAAACATATTATTGGCATGCTATTTGATATTTGAAAATTAACATTAGGAGAAGCAAACAGTTATGTGTTAACCATTTTCATCCGTCCTTCGTACGTACAAATCGTACTGGCATAACTCAATTTGACTGTTTTGTGCAAAAAATAATATTGAAGCTCAAATATAAAGACATTTTGTAACTTGAATGAGAGTAATAGAAACTTAGCATGGATGTGAAATACACTAATAAAAATTAAAAACTATGATGAAAAAGGATCTCACATCTGAACCTAACCTCACCCTTAATCTGTCTTGAAGCTGTATAACATACAGCAAGAATTCAATAACTTAGCAGGCAAATGTCAATGGAAAAAATGATTAAAAATGACTATGAGGAAGCTAACTTTAAAGCTGTAAATCTTATAATTTTGTTTAAAAGTTTCTCTAGTATAATTTTTTGTTCAATGTTTCCATATTTCCAAAGTATTTAGTTATTAATTTACAGAACTTTCCAGATCTCGTTCTTCATGATTCCATTTTGTAGAAAAAAACAAATTGCACAATAAACAACGCTTAGTAATTTCTCGTTCTTAGTAATTTCTTCAACATGACGTGCAATTTATTTATTTACTTTTTAATTAATTACACAATAAATTTAAAACATGCATGTTTCCATTTTGTAGAAAAAAACAATAATGACCTAGAAGCATGTTTCCATTTTGTAGCCTCGTTTAATTCCTTTAAAAGCATATAAAAAGCTAGAAGCGAAGAAGGGTTTCTTTATTTTCCTTCTAAGTAATGCTATTGTACAATACCATTAGTACTTAGAAGGAAAATAAAGAAACCCTTTATTCTATATATTGTCAGTATTCACTAGTTGTTGGTTTTAATTATCCTTAATTTGAAGTTGGAAAAAAGTTGAAAGAAAATTCTACTTTTAAGAATTTAACTAACTGACTCCTTAATTGCCCTAGGTGTTGGAACCAACAAATTGATTTCCACGTGTACGTCATTTCCCCAACCTGCCACGTAAGCAGAAAGAATCACACTAGTCAACAAGTCAAAAGCTAGCTTGATCTATCCCTCGGTCGAGAAAATGTTATTGCGGCTTGCTTTGGCCGAAATAGTTAGATTATTAGCTCGGCCGGAGCAATCTAGGAGAATCTTGTTACGCCAGCAAAGATTGAAAAGGTGCCCTACAACGTACCACAGTTGGAAAGGACAAAGGTGGCACCAAAAGGAGACAATGGTTGACATGAAGGTACGAGGTTTGGTGAGCATAAAAGAGGCCCTACACATGATGCACATCCAGAAAAGGGATCATTGAAACCCTAGCCCAGAAAGGCCTATATAATGAATACTACAAAAGGAATATGATCATCATCAACCCCAAGAAAAAACACAAACTCCAAAATGGCGACATCAAAATCTAAATATTCAAGTTTCTCTTTTTGTCTTGTTTCGTACCAACTTTCCACTATTTTGCACTATGCTAAGGTAGTTTTTAGCTTTCAAGTATTGTCTTCTCTTTTCACAGGACCGACCTCGGAGCTCTCAATTAAATTCCGAGGCAATCATGTGGGGTCCCACATCCCTCGGATATAGGGCCCGCTTTCTTACTTTAACTTATTTTTAGAGAACTTTTCATAACTTAGGAAGTAATCTATATAAATTTCGGCAACATCTCCCCTAAAAATAGCACTTATCCAATTTCATAAACCTGTCAAAACACACGTCTAAGTTTCTAACTTCCCTACCACAACTAAATTGGGTCTCCGACCACATAAAGTTTACAAAATTTATAAGGTTACAACCAAACATCAGAACCAAACTACAAGTTAAGGTTTAAAGGAAATCCTACACTATACAATGAGAAGAGAAAGCCCGCCTCGACGCGATAATTATGACTGGCTGCCGCTTCCACCTGGGAGAATCATTAAAACACAAAAAGATGACTCACGGTGAGAAATGCTCAGTGAGTGGATGAACAAGTCAAAAGATAAACAAAGTTAATAAAGTGGAACATTTATTATAATTCTCAATTTCACAAACACAATAGAATTCCCTCATTTTAAAATACGTTTTGAAACTTATCCCAAATGATCAAAAGAAGGAAATATATCAATCATTCTTTGTAATGAACTCTTTCTCAACTTAACAAAAACTTTACATCATCAACATAATTCCAATAGAAAGGTGCTATATAACAACTTCAACTTTGAAATTCCTTTTGAACATAGAAAATAATGGGAAGTAATAGAAATGCCATATCTTATAAAATTTCAAGGTAAAACATCTTTTTTGAGTCTTGAACTGATAGGAAATAACTAAAAATATTTTTTTTTTTGTTATCTAATAAAGTTTTTAGTAAAAACGTTGGCCATATAAGGACCCAATTGACGGGCTCCACATTGGTACCGTTACAAAACCATCGCATCAAGCGGACCGTCTACATAACCTTCCACCCACATCATCGCAACACCGTCATACAAGTGGACTTACGGTGGCCCTTGTACCGTCGATTTGCTGTCGTACAACAAGCCAAAATGTCGCACGTGCATGTAGACTACCCCCAAAAGGCGAGGCATCCCGGTACACGGCCAAAAGCCTATGTGTGTGCCGTGATGGGTCCCAAGGACCTACTTAGCTTAATAATCGGTGGGTACTTAGACGGCATTTAAATAATTTGTTTAAACATTTGATAACCCTTAAGCTCTAAAACTTAAAACATTTATAACAAAACTTTTTAATATAACATAAGTATTCATAATAATTCAAATATAATCCTTTATTTTCCAAATCGATAAGTTTTCGAGATTATTTTACCGAATAAATCCCATAAACCCTTCTTGGTTCCAAATATATATATGGTTTTATACCCAAAGATCAAAATGACAAATAATTCAATCTATCTAAAATTTATTAATGCAAAACAGACTTTACTCAATTCATTTTTTCATCATTTAACTCAAAATTTCAAAAGTAATATAAAAACCATAAAACCCATAAATTTTGCAAGCAAAAGAAAATCCACTCACAATATTGGAGCCTAGTGTCGGTCTCCGGATGGATCACCTCCGGTCTCGGGAGTGTCGCCTAGAACAACCAATAATACGAAACATAAATTAGACTTGGTACATAACGGAAATTAAAGTGTGGGAGTGAACCTAAGTGTTGTTCTCTTAATTTCTTTGGTCTCGTTTCAGTTCACCCATCATACGACGCCTTCAATAACTTGGAAACAACTAGAATATCCTTCTATATACTTCTATAACCCAAATCTAATCCTACCAAGTTAAGCAAATTTTTCTCCATTCCCATTTCCTCAAATTTTCTAATTTTTCCTTACTTAATTCACTTATAACAGAAACTAAGAATCCTAAGGGTTCAAAATTGTCCAACAAAGCATTTAGAAACACCTCATATTGCCAATTTCTCCATTAACCCGATTTGGGCATAACACCTCCAAACCAAATTTTTCAATTTTTTTTCTCTATTTCCTTGAAATTTCTCAAAATTTATGATCCTAATCCTAAATTTAAAGTTCCTAGAGTGAAAATCATCTCAAACCCATCAAGAACACTCCTCCAACTTCGAATTTCTTAGGAAACTCGAAATGGTCTCGAATGCTCAAAAATCAAACTCTAATTTCTCAAGTTTTTAAACAGCGCGCAATTTAAAGAGAAATGGAGCCCATTACCTAGAGAGGAAAAACCCCCAAAATTTCGTGGAAAATGAGGTAGAAAACTGGCCGGATTTTGAAAGGGTTGCCGACTACCTTTTCGCTCGTTTATGGGCTGTTCGCTGTAGCCGGGGCTGAGGGTGGTTGGGCTGGTGGTGCCGGCGGCTGGGGTGTCAGCTGCTCAACGTCGGCTGAAAGTGGCTGGAACTGGTCGGATTGTCGCTAGTTGCTGGTGGCGCAAAGGAGGAGTGGACGGGAGAGAGAGAGAGAGAGAGAGAGAGAGAGAGAGAGAGAGAGAGAGAGAGAGAGAGAGAGAGAGAGAGATAGAGAGAGAGAGAGAGAGAGGGGTGTGTTGAGTAAATGGTGGGGGTTTCTAGAGAAATCCGGTTTTAATACTAAAAAAAAATTCTAGAACTTTCTTGTGAAAGGACAAAATTGCCCCTAAAATGTTACGCCCCACTCTCTCAAACCGTGGCCCTAATTTAAATTCCGTCTTCGGAAATACGTTATAAACTACTACTTTGATTACCCCCGTCTATTGAAATATTTTATTTTATTTTTTTTTAAGTTTTATCTTTCCTTAATTTCCCGTTTGATTACCCAATTTCTTATTAAAATTTATAAGTCTCTTTCAAATTAAACTTTCCAACTGGATCATCACTGAATGAAATTTAACTTGGTCTTATATAAAAGAACGAAACTTGGGTCGGGTCATTACATCTTTCATATTTGTTTTTTGTTTATTTTGTTTGATCTTATCAAAGCAATTTCTGTTTTTGTAATAAGAGTTCCTTTGTGAATCTCATAAAAAATTTTCTTTCCATTACATTTACAATTTAGTTTATTTCGTGCTTGGGATTTGCCAAAACCTATTTCTTGTCTTTATTCTATTTTTTTGAAGTTTAAGTAACCAAAGGTCTTACTTTTCCTTAACTAGCTAGCGTGTAAAGGGAGGATGACACATGGTCAGATTCGCAGTAAGAACCGCTGTAACTTACTAACCCCACCGCCTTTATATTATAATTATTTTCAATATTAAAGTTTATTGCTTTTACTTAGGTCAAAATACCCAGCCCAGTAGTTAGTACTTTTTACAGGTGAGCACGGTTTGATTTGGGTAAAAAACATCACCAAAACAAGAAAAGAAAGAAGAAATAGAATTAGAAGAACTAGGGCTGGGTCATAATTACCGATGAACCGCATCCGCACTTGCCACCTTCTCATTGGCCACCACAAAAAGGCCAGCCAACGTTTGACTGACGAGTCAGTGTCGGTTGGCCAACCGATTCGACGATGGGCAGTGACGATTTGGAAATCTCAACATCGTCGGTGTACCACTACCTATCGACACCCTCATTCTTATGATTCTTCTTCTGCTGGTCTCTGGTTGAAAATCGAAACCTTCATCTTCTTCCTCATTTAGCTTGTAAAAAATAAATATTACTGTTCAGATACATTATTTTAACTTCATAAATGTTATTTTGGTATTTACAAGATTCTGCCATTTATGTTTATGATTAAGGGGTCATATGAAAAAATGCTAAAACCTTGACAGGTTATGTGAAAACAGGATTACCTTAAGGGGTGTCAATGTAAATGAACCCAAATTAACTAAACATGTGAGAAATCTGTTATATGAGTTTTTTTGGCAATCACTACAAGAAAAAAAGGTTTGGGAGAGGAACTACATTAGTCGCCCAAACGTTTGGGCGACGAAATGAGTTCGTCGAGAACTTTGCCGCCCAATCCATGACGCCCAAGAGTTTGGGCGACGAACCAGTAAATTTTGTCGCCCAAAGACACCGGGGGCAACGGAATTTTTTCGTCTCCTAAAGCATATGATTCCTCGCTCAAAACACGCTTTGGGCGACGAACAATTTCATCGCCCAAAACCTACTTTGGGCGAGGAATAAGGAAATTTGTCGCCCAAACACGCTTTGGGCGACGAACTTTTCCGTCGCCTAAACACGATTTGGGAGAGGAATAACTAATTTCCTCACCTGAAGGTTCTTTGGGCGACGAACAATTTCGTAGCCTAAACTCACTTTGGGAGACGAATTTCCTTATTCCTCGCCCAAACTCACTTTGGGCGACGAACAATCACGATTTGGGTGAGGAATGATTAAGTTCGTCGCCCAAATCATGTTTAGGCGACGAACAATTTCGTCGCCTAAACATATATATATTTTTTAATTTAAATTATATATTTGAATTTAATATTTAAAATAAAAATCTTTATTCAAAAACTATATAAAACAAAATTAATAAATTTATATATCCAAATATCCATACAAAGTAGGAACAATTTAATATTGTATGCAAATATAATTAGTATATACAATCACTAATGGCCCCCTAGGTCAGTAGCATCATCGGCACTGGTGGAGGAGTCTGGCGTGCACTGGTCAATGTTCGGCGACAGCACAAACCCAGGTACAATCCTGGCCAACTGGCCAAACATCTGCTACACCTTACTCGTCTGCTCCGCATATGCCGCTCTCGATTCTTCTTGCTGACCCTTCAACAACTGCACTTCAGTGGACAGGTTGACTAATTCTGCAGATGACTGAGACGAAGACCCGGCGCTTAGATCACGAACCCGACCCGCTCCCATTCCGCGTATCTCCCTACCATGCCTAACACCCAGTGTCTCCGTCATAATACGAAGACCGGCATCGCGATCGGGGACTGTGATCGACTCCAACGGAGTGTCCGGAGAGTACTGGTTGGCCACCTCCTCTAAATAACTCGCCTTCTTGGCGAGCATCTCACCCTTCAAAATATTATACACAAATTAGAAATTAGGAAATCAAATACAAATATTAAAAATTGTGAAATAAAACTAAATATAAAAAACTAACGTGTTTCCCCTTGCCCTTGTCGTTGCCGGGTCGGCCATAAACATCCCCGTAGTTGTCGAGCTTCGGAAATTGTGAACCAGCCTGAAAAATAATGTAATGTTGACAAAGTCAGCTTGCCGTAGAAATCTACCGTGCCAGTCTCCAAGTTCTCTACACAAACCCCGCTATTTTGAGTGCTCAAGATGTCATCTCGTTCTACAGTTAAAAACTTAACTCCATTCACATTACATTCGGAAAAAGTTTCAACCCATTGAATGCCACTCGCCAAACTCATTAACTCCTTGTATAATGGCGAATTATCATCAGTCTTTCATCTGTTAAAAGACAATATAATTAATATATTACAAAAAACATAAAAACACATGAACGAACTGATCATTATTGTCGGTAATCACTTACATGTTCCTTAAACCATTTAGGAAACAATTTCCGATGTTTTTTCTGTACACGTTCCTTGTCCCATCTTGGAAAGTCGCGATGCATTAGTTCCTCATGCTCAATGAGTAAGGAGTCAACTTCTTCGCAATTATTGAGTATGAACCAATGAGCCACCTCCATATCGTGTTTTGAGAATTCAACAGCTGGTTTAGGGGCTTCGCCAAATGGTCGTGTAATTTGAGAAAAGACAGAAAGTGTCTCATTTTTTTCACCACCGTCGTCGTTGCGTTCTGGCCGATTGAATGACGTCTTAACACTGCTGAGATACATTGCACAGTAGGTGATGGATTCATTTGCAATGTATGTCTCCGCTATGGAGCCTTCGGGGCGTGCCCTGTTTCGGACGTACCTTTTGTAATTACCTAACATTCTGCAAATGTAAGTACATAGTGAGCAAACTTTTATGAGTAACATAGAGCTGAACTTGGAGAATAGTAAGAAAAAAGTTTACCGACGTTACCTTTCTATTGGGTACATCCACCGATTACTGACTGGCCTAGCAAGAATTGGCTCTTGCGGTAAATGTATCATCTAGTGAATCATTATATCAAAAAAGGCCGGTGGAAATATTTGTTCAAATTTGCATAGGATGTACACAATCTCATCTTTCAATTTTGACACGTCCGACACACGCAACGTCTTAGCGCATAGATGCTGAAAGAACCTCGACAACCCAACAATCGGTTCAACCACATCGTTATGCAAAAATTTTCGAATACCCACTGGAAGCAGACGTTGCAATAAAACATGACAATCATGACTTTTCAAGCCCAAAATTTTCCAGAGTCGATTTTCACATTTCGTGAGATATTGGCCGCGTATCCATCTGGAAATTTGACCGATGCAAGAAACTTTAAGAATTCTTTCTCATCCCCAGGCTTCACTGCATAAAATGGATGTTTCTTTATCATTTTATCACCCTTCTTCGTTAACCACAAATGTTTCCTGATGCTCATTTCTTGCAAATCTTGTCGAGCCTTAATTGTGTCCTTTGATTTTCTCTCAATGCCCAAAATTGTCCCCACCAAACTTTCGCACACGTTCTTCTCAATATGCATTACATCGAGATTGTGCCTGATTTTCAACTTTAACCAATACTCCAACTCAAAGAATATCGACTTATTCGTCCAATTTAGATGTGCAGGTGACCTTGACATATTTCGTTCATTGTTAGAGGGATGTTTACCAATCCAGCCAAATTCTAAGTTATTCAACTGCCTCAAGATGTCATCACCAGATAATTCTTTCGGTTTCACGCCCATCTCTTTTTTTCCGTCAAGGGCCTCCTTATTGTGACACCATTTATGCTCCACCGGCAACCATCTTCGGTGGCCCATATAACATACTTTACCACTGTGTCAAGCGAAATTTATATCATTATTACAAGTAGGACATGCCATATAACCATTGGTGCTCCAGCCTGATAGATTCCCATAAGCTGGGAAATCATTTATTGTCCACATGACTGCTGCATGCAAGGAAAACATTGTTCTGGTGGACTTATCATATGTCGGCACACCATTTTGCCACAATTCTTTCAGCTCATCAATCAATGACTGCAGATATACATCGATCTCCTTGCCAGGAGATTGCGGTCCCGGAATTAATAGCGTCATAATTGTAAATTCCTTTTTCATGCATTTCCAGGGAGGCAAATTATAAGGAACCACGACTACTGGCCAAGTGCTATGAGATGTGCTCATATTTTCGAATGGATTAAATCCATCAGTACCAAGTCCTAATATGACATTTCGTGGATCCGCTGCAAAATCCGGATATATCTTTTCAAATTCTTTCCATGCGCTTCCGTCTGCAGGATGTCTCATCACATCATCTTCAACCCGCTTATCTTTGTGCCATCTCATGTCACTTGCAGTATGTGTCGACATGTACAATCGTTGCAATCTTGGCTTAAGTGGGAAATAACGCAACACCTTTTGCGGAATCTGTTTCTTTCTCTCTACAGACTTGCTCTTATATCTCGGCTCATTGCACACAAGGCATTTATCCTTCCCTTGGTCTTCTTTGTAAAACAATACATAATCATTCTTGCATGCATGAATCTTTTCATATCCCAAACCGAGATCTTTCAACACCTTATTCGCAAGATAATGGGTTTCAGGTATATGATTGTTCTTTGGAAGCATTCGTTTTAAAATTCCCATCAACTGATCATAACTTCGATTCAAATGTTAATTAAGTACTTTCCAATGCATTAACTCCACAACAGCAGTTAGCACTGAGAACTCTTCACAACCAGAGTACAATTCTCGCTGAGCTTGATTCAACAATCTCTCATACTTATCAAACTCTTCTCTTTAGACTTTGGGCAACCCATCATCTTCATCCATATTATCGCTATCTGTATCATCCTGATTGACTTCGTGATCAAGCGATGCATATGGATAAGCATCGTTTATTATGCCCATCACTTGGTCATTATCATCACGTACAGATTCAGTAGACTGCAGAATTGTTCGAGCATCCGAGGAAGTCGAAACATGAACTCTTGGTTCACCATGATAATACCATGTCGTATAGTTATGTGACATCCCATATCTCACCAAATAAATTCTGACTTCACGCACTGTCTTCCATAAACTGTTATTACAATTATGGCACAGACACCTTATATTATTCTGAGCATTGACATGTTCCTGTGCAACTTGGATGAATGACTCGATCCCATATAAATATTCATCACTAATACGATTTGTATTACGTATACACCGTCGGTCCATGATGCATGTTTCCATATACCACGACAATTAGAAAAAGATTCGTCGCCCTTCTTCGTCTCCTTATGCCTCCGGTAAGGGCGCCCCTATCTCATTCAAGAATGCACATATGTGTCGTGGTTGTTGGCTCGCACGACGTAGTTTCAATCTGAGAAAATTTCGGCAGCATCTTCCTATGGTTCTCCAAGTGCACGACGTAGATATTTAAAACAAATATCTAGTATGCACTTGAAGAACACATAGGGAGATGTTGCCGAAATTTTCTTAGATCAAAACCACGTCACATGAACCACTAACCACAACACATAATTGTGCACTCCCAAACTGTCCATGGGTAATTTGGACAATTCAAGAATCATATTGGAGCGCAGTCACGCCAAGCGTCCATGCGCGCGTCCAACAGACTCTCGAACGGTTCTAAGGTGAATTTAAGTTGAGTGTACAAAGTTATCCACTGATAACCTCGCACGACTAGTTGAATGTACAAAGTTGACTGATAACTTCGCACAAGCGCTTCGTGCCACATGACCTAACCCAGTACTCGAGGAGTGCTGGACTACGTCATCGGGAATTTTGCAATTACAACTAAATTAAATGTAACATATAAACTACACTATAATTAATCTAATAATATACATACAAGCATATAAACAAACTATTAAATTTTAGCATTTAAGAACATACAAACTAACTAATCAATGTTATTTTCAATTTTAACATACAAACTAATTTACTAAAAAACTTTAATACAATTATATATGAAACATTAAATACTAAATCATACAAAAATTTAACTAAAAGATATATTAAACATATACCTCACCAAAAATGCAATTATCCTTCACAACAAATGCACCACTATCCTTCCTTTACCAAAAAAATAAATCATTGTCAAATATTAGCCTAACATCAATCTAAATTCAGATTTCACAACCAAACCACTAAATNGAGACGGCAGCCGAGAGCAGGGAGGAGGCGGAGCTGAGAGGGAGGAGCGCGGCGCGGTGAGAGCTGGGTGGGAGTGAGAATGAGTGAGTGAAGTGTGAAGGTGAAGTGAACCCAGAACTGGGTTAAATTGAACGACTTTGGGCGACGAACATAATTCCGTCGCCCAAAGACCCTTTAGATGAAGAATTCATGATTTGGTCGCCCAAAGTCGTTGACTTTAGGGCATCGTTTCATCCCGCCACAATTTCAGAATTTGGGCGACGCCACCGTTCGTAGCCCAAAGATATATTTCGTCGCCCAAAGTTGATTTTTGGTATGAACCATAATCGTTCATACGTTCGAGCTCCAATACCAAACTTTTAGATCTCCAATTGACCTAATTTTTAAGAGAAATGATCTTTGAATGAGAAACTAATAAATGAACGGTTCGGATCGTTAAAAACACAGTCGACAGATGAGGTTGTACATATAAATGAACGGTTTTTGCACTTGAAGAATAAAATTCTATTAACTCTTTCGTTAAAACCTTATAGCTTCAATAATTGTGAAGACCACAACATGATTATCACGATCAGAGCCATTCATCATATACGTTCATACTCAAAGATCAACCCTACAAAAAATCGGCTCAATCGGAGTTCATCTACCCGTTCAATTATTATTATAAGAATCAAGATCGTTCATACATCCTAAATGCCAAACCTAACTTCTACATCTCTAATTGAGATAATTTTTTGCATGGATGATCTTTAAGTGGGACACTAAGAAATGATTGGTTCGGATCGTTAAAAACACAATACAAAAGTGATCTTCTACATATAAATACACTTGAAGAGTATAATTCTATAGTTTTTTCGTTGAAACTTTGTCGATTCAACAATTGTGAAGACTACAGTGTAATTTCAACGATCAGAGCCGTTCATTTTATTCGTTTATACTCAAATATCATTCCTAAAAAAAATCGCCCAAATCGGAATTCATCTACTCCATTGATTAGTATTAGCAAATTCTTGATCATTCCTACATTCGAGCACCGTTACATAACTTTTACATCTCCAATAATCCTAATTTTTTGCAATGTTGATCTTTCAATGAAGAATTAAAAATTGAACGGTTCGGATCGTTGGAAACACAATCGCATTGTATGAATAACATATATATAATTGTACCCAAAAAAAAAAAAAAGGGAATTTCCATTTGGGCGACGAACAAATTCCTCGCCCAAAATACTTTGGGCGATGAATTATATTTCGTCACCCAAAGTCCTTTGGGCGGCGAAATAATTTGTCTCCCAAAGTATGTTTGGGCGACAAATTTAGGTTTTCCTCGCTCAAAGTGCCTTTGGGCGAGGAACATGCATATTCCTCGCCCAATGCATTTCTCAATTAATATTTTGGCACGTTAGTTGAGGCAACGAGATAATTTCGTCGCCCAAAGATACTTTAGGCGAGGAACATGTTATTCGTCGCCCAAATTTGTATGACATTGAGCGACAAACGTTTTTGTTCGTCGCCCAAAGACACTTTGGGCGACGAATATGGGTTCGTCGCCCAAGTATGTTTTTCTTGTAGTGAATTCTGCATTTTGAGGAGCAACTATGGGTTTCTTTTGCAATTCTGCATTTTGAGGAGCAACCCAATTTGTGATCGATATACTCTTTCTCCTGTTTTTTGGGTTTCTTTTATTCTCCCTTCTATATTATTGATGTTTTTGTGTGTGCTTATTTGTTTATTTTTTAACTAAACCATTGAACAACCTCTCAATATATATATATAAATAGACGAGACATGAATGCAAAAACAACATATATTATTTTGATGCATGTAAATAAATCAAAATGACTTTTTCATTGTCAGCAACAAAAATAATAATTTCATTAATTTGCAAACACATGCATTATGTGTAATAAATTAAATTTAGGACTATAGGGCAAAATGATTCTTGAGTATAAAAATTTGAAAACTTCAAAAGCCCCCACATAATTTAGAAAAATAGGAGTTTGTCGCCTAAAGAGTCTTTGGACGAGCAAGTTCGTCGCCCAAACTACCCGTAGTCTTTGGAGTTTGTCGCCTAAGGCGACTTTGGGAGACAAACTTGCTTCGTCGCCCAAGTACCAATGCATTTTTATGTATGTAAAAGCATACATTGTGATCGTGTTTCCAACAATCCGAACTGTTCATTTTTAGTTCCCCACACAAAGATCATCCCTGCAAAAGTTTAGATCAATCGAATATGTAGAAGTTTGATAACGGTGGCCGAATTAATGAACGATCGTAGTTTTTCTAATGATTTCGTCACTCAAAACCTTAGGCGACGAAATTAGACAACTCTTGTTTGTTTTTTGTATTTTGTTGCAATTTTATTTGATATTAATGAGGAGGTTCCACTTCTAGATTTTCTTTTGGGCTATTAATTGCATTACGTACCATAATCTCTTTCAAGCTTTTGGTTAATTATGTTTCCCACACATCCATGGTAGTGCCAGTCAAACCAGCTCACTATGGTTCCAAATTACTTCCAAATCATCAATTATATATGTCTACCTGTTGAAATCTCATTGGATTGCAATATTTATTACAGGTTATAATTAAGTTTTCATTGCAAGATGAGTGAATTTATATTGGTTGGATGTCTGAGCAATGGTTGGAAAGAAATTAAGCTGCATTTATTTTAAATTTGTATCCTTCCCCTTGACAATTCTTTTTTGCTCATCTACATTCATTTACCAAAACGGCCTTACTTGTTTGTTTCTTCTAAAGATACTATCATAATTAATTGCAAATTAATTTGTAATTCGTTCCAAAACAACTTGCAAGTTTTCACGTCACCTAGGCTAAATTCATGAACACAACCCAAACACAAAATTATAAACAAATTAAGCCCGACTGAACACAAAACTCAAGACAAATTAAGATGAATTACTCTAAAAGGAACATCTCGAAAAGTGCTTAGATCAAGACACCTACTAGGAAGCAAGAAATTTAATTCTTTAAAAAAATTCAACTCCTCTTCCGTAACTTTAAATTAATATTTTTCCTCTCAACCCACAACCCAAATAGAAGCCAGCTTTACACAACACAAAAGTTGAAAGGCTCTCCTATTGACTCCCACCCCGTAGAAAGACCTGAGTCAAAAAAAAAATAGCGCGCAGTTTCCTTGAACAACCACTACAAACCAAATACATGCAACAACTTACACCTGATATGTGAAGAGAACAAACAATGTAAGATGTGTTCAGTTAATTAATTCACTGCTATTTTCGAGTTACACTTGATTGAGTTTAAAAAAAACTAAAATTAAGTAAAGCAGTTACATGCTTAAACATATAGAGAAAAATAGTATTATTTTGTTTTTTGGACAATGAGAAAAATGATATGTCAAGTATGCATTAAGGCATTGAATTCACCACCAAAACCATGGCAGGAATGTAACATTGATTAAATTTGTTAATTAAATATCACAACCTCTTCTAGCACAATATTCTTTTTTGATCAGACACCACAACTTTTATTGCCAATAAACCATAGACTACATACTATATGTGGACAAGATGTCCACTACCACAAAACAACATTAACCAGACCAAAACTAGATTCTGTCTAACCGCGTCTGCTATATCTAGAACACAACCCCATATAATAATGAGATAAGAAACATCAAAGAACTCAGTACATGTCTTTTCAAGGCAGAAAGAAAGATTTAATTTTAACAGATAATTTATAATATACCTTGACTAATAAAAATAATCTAGCTACCTGCATATGCAAAAACATATATGGTAAAATTTTGATCATTAGAAATTTTGAGTAACAAGCTGTTTAATTAAACATTAAAATTTTATTCAGATAAAAAATTAAACAGGCAATTCACTCAAGTTTTGGGGGTTCATCTCAACCTTAACCAAGAGAGGTTAGATATCCTTAATTAACAATCTCATAATCCTCTCATTTCAATAGTTGCGCGCAGATCACACAGAAGGGTTGTTCTAGTTACCTAAGCCAGCAGCAGAACTCTCTACTCTTTGTTTGGAGCTTTCCTCCACAGTCCTCTCCTCATGATTTCCTTCGCACATCAAAATCATCATATAAGAAAAATAAAATATTAATTACTTCAAATAGATTACAAAAATGCTAGGAATACAACATTCGTTTGCACTACATGCATGTGTACCAATCTATTAAATATACACGTACATATAGTACCAAAAATGCAGTACCACTAGTATTACACTATTGATTAATGAGTTGCTGTAGACAATATATATATATATATATAAATAACATACTATTGGAACACCATTCATATATATATTGCAAGGTAGATATAAACAAAAATAAATAATATAGCATATATGCATGTGTTCTACCTTAGGCTTATATAGTGTATACCAAGACAACCATGTGATGTACCTTCTTTTGATTCATTCAAATTTGGATTAGAGCCATTGACGAGGTTATTATAAAAATCTTGATAAAACTTTTTAACTGACTGCGGAGGTTCTTCTTTGTAGACATGAGTTGTGCTTTGTAGAACTTAATACAAAAGTTTAAATCCAATGCATTGCATGTCTTTTCAAGGCAAAATGAAAGATTTAATTTTAACAGATAATTTATAATATACCTTGACTAATAAAAACAATCTAGCTACCTGCATATGAAAAAACATATAAGGTAAAATTTTGTTCATTAGAAATTAGAGAAACAAGTTGTTTAAACATTAAGAATCTTATTCAGATAAAAAATCAAACAGGCAATTCACTCAAGGTTTGGGGTTCATCTCAACCTTAACCAAGAGAGGTTAGATATCCTTAATTAACAATCTCATATATAATCCTCTTATTTTAGCAGTTGTGCGCAGATCACAAAGAAGGGTTGTTCTGGTCAGCTAAGCCAGCAACAGAACTCTCTACTCTTTGTTTGGAGCTTTCCTCCGCAGTCCTCTTCTCATTATTTCCTTCAAACATCAAAATCATTATATAAGAAAAATAAAATATTAATTGATTAATTCAAATAGATTACAAAAATGCTAGGAATACTACATTCGTTTGCGCTACATGCATGCATGTGTACCAATCTATTAAATGTACACGTACATATAGTACCAAAAATGTAGTACCACTAGTATTACACTATTGATTAATGAGTTGCTAGACAATATATTTATATATATATATTTATATACATACGATTGGAACACCATTCATATATATATATATATTGTAAGGTAGATATAAACAAAAATAAATAATATATAGCATATGTGCATGTGTTCAATCTACCTCTATATATGAATGTATCTTATACATTAGGCTTATATAGTGTATATCAAGACAACCATGTGATGTACCTTCTTTTGATTCATTCATATTTGGATTAGAGCCATTGACGAGGTTATTATAGAAATCTTGATAAAACTTTTCAACTGACTGC
>QANW01006598.1:9278-212719 GCA_003254865.1 Dryas drummondii
TGGGCGGTGTTGACCAGCATGACATTTGCTCTGCACTTGCCTAGTTGGCAGTGTACGACCAGCACTTGCTCTGCACTTGCCTAGTTGACGGTGTATGACCAGCATGACATTTGCTCTGCACTTGCCTAGTTGGCAGTGTACGACTAGCACTCGCTCTGCACTTGCCTAACCGGCGGTGTATGACCAGCATCACAGCAGGTATAGATCTGCTCTGCACTTGCCTAGAGATGACTCGGCAGTGTATGACCAGCAGTTCCCCGGGTACTAGTGTGGCGTGAGATTTCAGTTTGTGGAGCATTTTGAGAAATGAAATTACATCAGTAAATATTTTAAATGACAGTTTTAGTAGAGCTTTGTGTTTTTTTTCAGTTATTTTAACAGTTTTACAACTTGAAAATACTATTTATTCTTCAGAGTTCGAATCACAGTTTTGAGATGACTTAAAAATGGATTTGAAAGAAGAGATGGATTTGAGAAGTAGTTTTAAAGTTAGAGGGTTTCAAAGAGCGTCGTGAGTGAAATTAGATAGAGGTTTGTTTGTACCGTGTGTTGTATGGCCTTTGTTCGTTAGGACTTGGGCTGGTTAGAACTTGGTAAGGTTTAGGCTTGAAGCTTGAGAAGGGAAGCGAGGGTGATTATACCGTGAGGTTATTAATTAGGATGTGAATGTTTGAGGTTGATGTTGAGGTTAATAGTAACGATTAGGCAATTGATTTGCAAGAATGTTTTATTATTATTATTGATGAGATTTGATGTGCATATGAGGAGTTTTTGATTATCTTGATGCTTGGATGATTGGTGGTGGCATGTTTGTGATTAAGTAATTATGGATATTTTGTGGATTGCTTTTGAGTTTGGGAATTGAGAAAATTATTGAGGACAATTATTATTACGTCATTTCACTCATACAAGCTCTAGTGAGCTTACCGGGTTTGTTGTATAACCCGGTACACCATCGATGTGGTGTAGGATTTGTGTTTTGCAGGTTAAGCAGGCTGAGGAAGCAGTGGGGAGAAAACGAGGTAGTGGGACCCAGAGAGATTTATTTAATTGTTTTTACTCAGTGGTTTGTTTAAAATGTTTTTGACAGAATTATATTTACTTATGTTGTTGTGTATGGCTCAAAAGTAAGAGAAAACAGATTTAACAGTTTGATGTTCAGTATTTTCATGGGCCCGAGGTTCAGGGTGTTTCACAGCAGCATGAGGAATGACTTTGTAGATTGATATGTTCTTTATTGTGTGAAAGTAGCTGATGTCATAGGTAGCTCCGGATTGTAACTTTGGAGCGACACGATCATAGTCAATTTCTTTGATTGTTGCTTGAATTGCATCTCCCTTGATTTAGAAGAAAAATAAACTTAGTTAATCATGTTAGAATTTTAATAATCAAGAAAACAAATAAATTTAAAAAATGCAAACACTAAATAAATCATGACATTGAAATATGAGAAAATGGAGCATAGAATTCATTGGTTTGTATGGGTTATCTGCACAGCATACTAAGTTATACTCATACTATATGAATAAGTTATACTCATACTATATGAAGTTTGTTAGACTAATTATGACATATGTGGAGCATATGAATTTTGGCAATTTAACAAAGCTAGTATTTAGTATAAAAAAAAAAAGTTAGTTAGATGAAAATTTGATATCTGCAGACAATTTGCACAGGGATTGTGTAAGGGTTTTTTAGCAGATAATCGTGGCTGTGAAGACTTCAAACAATTGTTTAAAGAAATCAATGAATGGTTGCAAATTGGGGAGATGGTAGATGTTTAAAAAAAGAAAAGAAAGATATATGATTTTTGCTATTTAAAAGGTTGGAATGGTGCTTTAATTATGTGTTGTAATTTTGATTAAAAAAAATGAGGGCTGGTAGCAGCAGTTTAATTTTGTTTAGATATTTATATACTGTCAACAGTATAAGGTGGGTGCCGGCAGTATTGTTTTTGAGTACTGGTTTTTCCATATGTGATGGTTTGAAAAAAAAGATTGTTAGTCAGTTAATTTATATTTTTTAGGAGGAAAACAGTTTTGCAAGGTGTTTTTGCATTGAAAAATGGTGTTGGGAAAGTATGTTTGATCTACATTTAGGTAAAAATGTTTTGTTTTTCAAAATTAGATTTATTTAAAGGAACAACAATATTAGCAGAATAAGTAATGGGGAGAGTTTATTTACCATTGTATCAACCAATATGCATTCTAAACCAGCAAATTGATGATCAGATCCAAAAACTTTTGGCCTCCAAGTCCTGCAAATCCGAACCCTAATTTTGAGTTTGTCCTGATGAGGTTGCAAGCTCCTGACTGGACTTATATTCATTGTATCAGGGGGTTGAAAAGATAATATATTTTGTGTCAGTAAAAGAAGAAATAAATTTTGCTAAATAAGTGTAGATATAAAATATATAGAGATGTTTAGGTATGCATAGAGAGAAGTTTAAACCTGAAACTAAATTTTGGAGAACGTCTTTATAGACAATGTTTTTAGTGTATTTATTTGGCATTTCTCCATTGTTGTCTATAATAATTTTAAGCCTTTCCCTTGATGTAACCCTAGACAATGCGACATAGAGTTGGCCATGGGTGAAGACATGCTGGGGAAGATATAAACCAACTGTTTTAAGAGATTGTCCTTGGCTCTTATTTATGGTCATTGCATAGCTTGGTCTAATTGGGAATTGACGCCTTTTAAAAGTGAAAGGCCATTTTTTTTCTGTTGCTGTAAGGCTGATTCTAGGTATAAAGAATTTATGACCAATGTTGCTACCAGTTAGTATCTTTGCTTCAATAACTCTATGAGTCATTTGGGTTATGACCAATCTAGTTCCATTACATAGCCCTGAAGATTGGTTTAAGTTCCTTAATAACATGATGGGCATGCCTATTTTTAAAGTTAGACCATGTGAAGGTAAGCCATTGAATTCAAGCTGATTAAGGAATTTTGTGGGATACATTATGCTAAGATTTTCTAAATTTCCAGATGAGGAGCATAGAGAATCAGAACTTCAATAAGTTCTGGCTTCTCCATGTAATAAATGTATGGCATAGTTATTTATTTCAGTGACAGTAGAATTCTTAGGTGTAACAATGGCTCTTTCCCTTAAGTAAGCATAATTGTCAAAGTGGCTTAGAAAGTCTGGGTATGTTGCTAAAAAAATTGAGTCAATTGGATTTGTGTATGACTCAATCAATAAATCTCCAGGAATTTCTACCCAAGATACCTCCTCATCTGTTGGATCATTTATATCACATATTTGACCATCACCAATTTTGAGTATCCAAGTAGCAAAGTCTAGTTTTGTTTTTTCCTCACTGTTTAACCCCTCTCTTGATAGCCTCATATTTTCTTTCAAAGAAAATTTTTTGAAAGAAGGCCATAAGTATGAACTATTAAGAGTGGCATGTACTATTTCTTCCCTTTTTCCACTTGGAATAACTGGTAGTATTTGCCTAAAATCACCCCCCAGTAAAAAAGGTTTACCACCCAATGGGTCAACCTGACCTGAATTATCTAAATGCGATAAAGTATCACATAATGATTTGTCTAGTGCTTCAAAACAGTCCCTATGATTCATAGGTGCTTCATCCCAAACAACTAAGGTAGCCTTTTCAATCAATTTAGCAAGATGAGTCTGTTTTTTCATTTGACATGTGGAAGAATCAGTGAGATTGAGAGGAATTTGAAACCTAGAATGAGCTGTTCTGCCTCCAGGTAACAGCAATGGTGCAATACCTGATGAAGCAACAGCTAAAACAATTTGACCTTCGATCTAATTTTATTAATGATTGTGTGCCACAAAAAAAGTCTTTCCAGTTCCCCCATGCCCATAAACAAAAAACAAACCTGATTTTTTTTCATTTATGGCAGTGATAACAAAATCATACACTTGTCTTTGTTCTTTGTTGAGTTGAGTGATTAAAACAGAATGTTCATTGGCTAACTGATGAAGATCATAATTTAATTCTTCTCTTAACAGTTTATTTCTAATTTGTAACATGCTTTGTTCATTAGGAATTGGAAGATTATGATCTTTTAAGCTGCTAGATGATGCATTAAAGAGTAGCTCTAGTTCATACAGAAGGGAATTTTTTAATTCAGACTGTGGCACAATGAGATTAGGCATACAAAATGTTTTTCTAAGATTATATAACATGTCATCACACATATTCTGTCAGTGAGCCTTGAAAATGAGTGTAGGATTTGCTACATCACAAAAAAAAATTATTGTAACAAATAATTGCCTTAATTCAGAGCATGATGTTGTGCTGACAACATTTTCTAAGGCCTCAATCCATTCTCTATCATCCCCTAACAGACCTAAAGACCTACATGCAGACTGATATGATGGGTGTTTAATGTCATTAAGAGTTTTTATATCATCAAAATCAAAGGCACCTTTATGGAAATTTAAAAGCATTTTCAAGTAATATAATTCTCCAGCTACAGGGTGTACATAGGCTATTCTGCCTATAGATATGCCTTTTTTCCTAGGTGTCCAAATCTTATTGCGAGAATTCCATACAAATTTAGAAGGAAATTCTAAATAAGATAAGTTTCATGCTTGGGGATAATTTTTGTTTGCTTGAAACCAACTGGTTAACATTGTATCCTGAATTGCTTCTCGATTAAGAATCGAATCAAGTGATTGATCTTCAGCGAAGATAACATTTTGCTCTAAAGGCAGATGTATAGGCAATCGTTCAATGGCAGGTTGTTTACAGTGAATAGGAAATTGAAATAATCTCCATGCAACTTCATATGGTGATATATATCTACAATTAAGATAGGATAATATTTCATTCTGTGGCTTGTTTTCAATTATGACTTTAGCTCTATCTGAACCTTTGTTGATGTATTTAAATAAATATTTTATAAGTATTGATTGACAACACAATTCAACATTTATATGAGCATTATACCTCAATAATAACTCTGAATTATAAGGCACTATAAAACTGTTATCAACCTTAATTCCATTTTTCAGCACAAACCTATTAGGATTATCACGACGCCTATATGTAGGAAAACCATTGGTTTCAAAAACAGTTTCACTTTTGTATTGCTTTGGGAAAAATTTAGAACACTTTCCTCCTCGCATGCAAGGAGAATTAGAATTTAAATCGCCACATGGACCATGGATCATGAACTGATCTACAATATAATAAAGTGTTGGATCCACAGTTCTGTCTGGCAATTGAGCTGATATTATTGAGTCAATATCTGCTGCAGACAATGACTTGAAATTCTGTTCTAACCAAATGAGGAGATGACAATGAGGCAATCCTCTTTTTTGAAATTCAATTGTATGAACTTCTGTTTGATATGACAGACAGGAAAAAAACAACAGGATTAATTAATTTTGTATTTAAAAAGGAAGAAAGTCAGCAAAGAACAAATTATCTTTGATGAAATTCACTTGCTGCAACTTGTCCGAAAGTTTTTCCTGATTTGTTGTAACTAACCATATCATTCAGTTTGATTTTGAAGATTCTAGCAATGATGTCAGGCCTATCCTTTGGTTTGCAGCCAGGTTTTTTAAGAAGTTCTCTAACAATTTCAGGCCACTTGACATTGGAAGTAAAGGTAATAAAAAGATCTGGATTGCCATAATGCCTACAAATTGCCATAGCATCTTGGTAATTATTAATCATATATCTAGCACTTCCAGTGTGTGAGGTTGGCAATATAACTCGCTGTCCTAGATCATTGGCATTTGTATGACCCATTGAAATTCCATCATAAATGCCTTTATAAACTTCAGTTCTCAGATTTTTTTGATTTTTTCTAATGAAATCTAATCTATCCTCTTCAAGAGTTGCATAGGCATCCACTAAAAATTGTTGAAATAATCTACCACCTTTTAGGAGTGTACTAAATTCAAATTGTCTCTCCTGAATTTGATAGGCTTATAAAGGCTCTCATAGGCACCCTTCCTGTTTTTGGCTGATGACCTTTAAAATCATGATTCCATTTAATATCAGGGCTATAACCATCTTCACCATGAGGAAATAGAATAGGATATTGTAAAGACATGAATTTTGGATTTAATTTTGTTATTCGTTTCAACTCTCCATTTTGATTTTCTATGACAATATCTCTATTTGAATCAAAGAGACCAATATCTCCTACTATCAGACCAGTAATTTCATCAGATGTGGGGCTTTCATATTGTTTACCATGATCTAACTGCTTTCCCAATATTCTCACTTTGATATCAGTAATAAAATTGCTTTCTAATTTATCCCTGACTGTTCTAAAGAATTTAACCAAATCATTTGATTGGTCAAACATTTTGATAAGGCCTTCAACAATTTTTGGATCAAGATTCATATTATTTTGTTTACGATTAACTGCATTAAGGCGGTTCATAACTTCATTATAGGTATCATAGATATAGAGCTGGGCAAATTTTGGAGACTCGCCTTCCGACGGTAACAATGACCCCATTAAATGATGAACCTGACCACTAATTTTTAAAATGTAAGAACTTGGCCTATTGTTAATCAAATGATCAATTTTGGCTCCCATTGAAGTGAATGCAAACATAGAATTGTATGCCCTAATATTGTCCCTAAATATTGAGCTTTTTTGGCCTTTGCTTGGATCAAGTAAATTGTCTAAAAAGTTAGGAGTTGGTTTGGTAATTAGAAGTTTAACTTTTCCTTGCAAACAACAAAGACTGAACAAAGGCTGTTTGTTTGTAGATTTTTTACCAACGGATTCATCCAGCCAAAAAAGTGCATCACAGTAAATGCACTTATAATCCTTATCTCCAAAATCCACATATTCGTGAATCATTCCTATGGAAAGAAGAAGTGTGAAAGAAAGAAAGAGTATCAATGCATATTATCATTGATAGGACAATAATGTAGAAATGTTGAAATAAATTTTAATAAAAAATTTAACATACTTTGTCTTTTCTTCTGATAAAATGATTGGCTCCTATAGCTGTGATTTGCAGCGTTTTCATTCAATGTGGAGCTCAGGGGTGGAAGTTCAGAATGAAAAACATTTAGATTACAGGATACAGTATCAGAATCAGAGTCTAATCGTTCCAAAGGGACCTATCTGTAGTTGCCTGAATTGCATTAATATGCGTTAAAGTTGTATTTCTAATAGACTTGTGTTTTTTCCTATGAGTTGGAGAATTTAATTCACAGGCAGTGATAGAAAGAACATCACAAACATTTTCAGTGGCAACTTGCACACCAGTTGAAATATGAGGACAGTTATCTTTGTCTAACATGAGAACTCTAGTACGAACCCTAGACTTTTTATCCATCACATTGAAAGAAAAAAGCCTTAAGCAATGAATAAATAGCTGGAGGAAAAAAATACACACATATAAATAAATTGCAAATTTAAAAGAAGATATATACGACAACGTACCAATGAAAGCAAATTGATATTCATCCATGAGCAGAAGATATTTAACATGACGAATAACACATGTACATCGAACATATTTAAAAAACATGTGGCAGAAGCTAACCTTTTGCGCAGCAAGATCAAATGCCACAACAGCACAGCCTCAAGGTCAAGCTCGAACAACCAACACAACAGTACCTAGAAAACATAGATATGAATGTTAAAAATCAAGCAATCAGATCAAAATAAAGCAAAACTTAGATATAAGACAAATAAAAGATCTAAAAAGTATAGACGTAAATGTATAAGGGAGAAAATTCAAATTGATTTATTTGAAAGGCAAACATTCAAAAAAATGTAAAAAATTAAAGTGCCGGTATAAATGTTGATATCTTTCTTGCCTAAAATGCAAAAAACATAGTAATTTAGAATAAGAAAAAATGTTAAGCAACATAAATAAGAATGGTTGATCGGAATATCTATGATATGAGAGAAAATCAACAACGTATGTAGAAAGGAATATTTGATAACATTTAAACATTCTCATGTGTGCCAACATAAACCAAAGCAATGAAATCAGTTAAATTCAGACACACAAAGGCAGGAGAAAAAGGGCAAGCCGAAACACAGAAAGGTAGTAACATAATCTAATGCGAACTGTAGTTAATATTCATTGCATCGGATACGTAGATGCAATGGAGATATGCATACTCATGAAAGTTGATATCTGTGTACCCAGCTATATAGCCAATAAAATTGATAGTTAATTAATTTTGTCGCAGAACAGAGTTGATTATGCAAGAACTAAATTAAGAGAACAATTAAATAACTGCATAAACCCTTTTTTTTTATGGACTGCATAAATTTTTTTGAAGAAAAACAATTCAAAACAAAACCTAGGACTGTGACGTAATAGAAAGAAAAAACAGCAAGCAGAGATCAAACACTGATACAAAAAAACTGATAGGAAAAACAAAAGTCTATATTTCAAGATTTAACAGTAAATGCAAGCACACACCAAGAGTAATGATATCCAAAATGCAAACACAGATCCAGCGAACACAGGCTACGCAAACAGGAGCAGAGTGATATGAAAAAATGAGATGAGAGAGAGATGAAACTTATCTGATAAGGAGCAGGTAGAAACGAAGGGACCGATCTGACTCACACCACCCGAAACACAAACGAACGGCAATCGAAAAGCCAGATCAAGCTGAAATAGTGAAGTTGTCAGTGAGATTTGACAAAAGAAAAAAGAAAAAAAAAACCCTAAAAAACTTGTGGCTCACCTCTTCGATGCGATGAATTAATCCCATCATTTGCTTGAAATACTGAACCACCCCAACACATCAAACGACAAAATAATCCAAACCAGATTGTTGATCCACTTCGAATGACAACCACACAAATAAATGAAGCTGCGACCCTGACAGGACCGCCTCCGGATTCCACCCTGAAACCCAGAGAGGTCCTGCGGGAATCCAAAATCAAGGAAAATCCTACCGAAAATTCGGCAGAACCTCCCCTGAAAATGGACTAACCCAAAATTTCAACACCTGTTAAAAAGCACTTCTAAACAGTAACCACCTCTACCACAACCAAAAAGGGTCCCAGACCCAACAATTTCACAGAGAAACCAACTAAATATTTAAAGTGGTTATCAGAGCCTCTATTCTATTACAAAGAATTTTTACACTGAAAAAAAATAAATGATGCCTACTGGTCCGAGTAGGAATATGGATGTGACTGTCTCGACGTGACTGGCTCGACCTCCACCAAAGCTACTACCTGGGGGGGACAATTTAAAACAAAACAAGATAAACCGTGAGACAAACTCAGTGAGTGAACAGTTTAATAAAAACAAAAACAAAAGTAAACTTCATGTTTCAGAAAATCCTTCAAAACCACGTTTAGCTCTAAAACCTCATGTCACTCTTTGAAATCCCCCAGTTTAAAATCATAAAGTTTATTTAAACTTAAGAAATCCAACAAAACAATATATATTTTCTCAAGATAACAATTTCTTAAAACAAACGAACCGTAAAACATTGTAACAACAACCTTGATAGAATTCAAAAGAAATCCCTCACTTAAAAACATATTTAATAATTTCTGAAAATAACCAAATTCATTTTCCACCATGCTATATACCCTGAATAACCTGGCCATACACCTGTGCGGAATTCCTGCATCGCACAAGCAGGCAATATCTTGGCCATACACACGTGTGAATAAAATTAGCACGTGCAGGCAATCCTGGTCATACGTGCACGCAGAGCAGCCCCCAAAGGGCGAAGCATCCTGACACACGGCCCAAAGCCTATATGTGTGCCGTGATGGGTCCCAAAGACCTATGTATCTGATAACCTAGAGGGTACTGCAAAGGGTGGTTTGAAAACCATTTTTCCATAAACCAAATAATAGATCTCTTTTTCCACTGACAATAAATATCATAGTACTTTTCCGAAAGAAACTTTAAATCCATAAGCCAATATATGAAATTCGAATCAAATTCAATATACAGGGACCTAAATAATACTTTTCGACAAAAACGAAATATTAAATAAACCTTGTATATAAAATGAGAAACCAAATTCCTTTTCCAAGCCCAAAAACTCGCTAAAACTAACATGTAAATATATGATTTTAAAACTTATTTATGAACACATTTGAAATTCGAAATCCATCGCCATTGATCAAATCCCAAATTAAAATCAACATCACAGAATAATTAAAATGATACTATTTTCATAACTCATTAAGGATTAAACAACCAACTCAAAGACTTTTATTTCTCAAACAATAACTAGAAAACCAGTATAAATTAAACTATAAACTTCCAATAAACATTTTCAAAAATAAAAGTCCACTCACAGTGATATCCCTAGCTTCGATCCTCTGCCGGATCGTCACGAGCCACAGCCGTGTCGCCTAAAATGGAGGTGTTTGGCGCTAGAAACTGGTCGGAGAAGGGAAGAGAAGCCGGCGGTCAAAACTGCCTTTTCCGAGCTGGATTCGCGCGCAGAGGTGGCTGGGCTGGCTGGAGGAGCGCTGGGGGAGGTCGCCGGCCTGAGGGAAGGTCACCGGAGAGTGGCGACTGCGAGGGGAGGCCGGCATTGATGGCCGGTGCTGCGCACAGAGGGAGAGAGCAGAGAGAGAGAACACGGGGAGAGTGAGAACAAGGAGAGAGAGAGTAGGCTTGGGGGGGTGGTCGGTGCCTGGGGGGTGTGCTCGCCGGAGGTCGAGGCCGGCAGGGTGGCCGCCGATGGTGAGTGGGGGTGGCTGGGGTTGTGGCGCAGGGGAGAGGGTGCGGGGGAAAGGAAAACAGGGAGAGAGTGCGGGGAGAGAGAGATAAAAAGAAGAGAGAGAAGCCACTAGAAAATTCTAGAGAGAGAGAAAAAAATCAGAAAATTTTCTGATTTTGGGTATTTAAACACCCACTTATATAAATTTACAAAATTGCCCCTCAGTTCACATGTCCGTATCTTTCAAACCGTAACTCGAAACGACGCGTGCTACGTGTCTACGAACTCGTGGACTCGAAACCTTTCCAACGGACCCGAAGTCAAAATTGAAATCCCATTTATTTTAAAAGTCAACTTTTGGGTCAAACCCAATTTAAAACAAAAATTAAAAATAAATAAAAATTTTAAATCCAAACCCTTTTTATTTTCCAAATAAATCTCAAAATCTTTAAAATACAATTCAACATCTTTTAAAAACCTCTCAAAACCATAGTCAAATAAAAATTTAAATTTCTAGTGGAAATTTGGGTCGAGTCGTTACAGACCCAGTTCGAATCACAACCAGACGAATACATCAAGCTGGGATCAAAGCCCCCACAGCAAATGGTTCATCTGGTTGAAACATTAACCATGAACCCAGATAAAGCAAGAGAAAACGAATGACCATAAAGCACAAACCCATCTGTCCTATTCTCAGAATGGCAAATAAATCAAAAAAAAAAAAAGGCCTGTGAGAGCAAACCGTAGAGAAAGAAAGCAATGGCAGGGAATGTAAAAATTTCGAAACAATATGGGCAACAACCAGACAAAGGCGCAATGACAAAAAAGGGCCCAACGAAAGGCCAAAACTCAAAAGGCGAAGGATCTGAAAATTAAGGTTGCTAGAAGGGCAAAACCGAATTTTCACGATGAACAAGTTAGGAACAGTGTGAACAGTAGCAACCGGATCGATTCTCTTTTAGTATATAGGGAATTTCAGTATTTCACAGTTGTTTATTTGTAGAGTAAGCAATAAGCATGGTCCACTGCCTCCAATCTAATTTGCAGACGTGAATAGTCATGTAATAACATTCTATTCTATCTAGAAGGATGCATTAAAAGATGGTATGTGTTGAACATGCATATTCCATTTCACTACAACTGGAAAATGAACCACATAAATTACAAGAAAAAAAGGTAGCATTCATGGTTGGAGAAATTATTAAGCAGTATGAACACACCACGTCAGCTGTATATACATCCACCCAAATATAGGCACATGTTTATTTTAGAAATGTTGTTCTGTTAAAACTAACTGACAGTGCCCATATAAGAAAAAGAACAGAAGAAAAGAAAAAAGAACCAAGTGTCAAATTATTATTTGACAAACTCAAGGAGAAACCATGCCTTTGCCTAAGGATTCAAGCGTTTTTAAATTGGGATACAAATTAGTAAATTACTGGAAGAAAGTCAAAAATGGCAATTTGTTTGTGTCATCATTGATTTTTCAATAAAGTAAAGACCCAGATGTTTCCAAAATAGTTAATAATTATCAACAAAAAGCAATAAACTCTGGTTGTGGGTCAGAGATAGAAACACACAAAAATGAGTTCGTTCGGAGTCCAAGTAATCCCTACTGTTTCAGGCATTCTCTGTCTACTCCTCCTCTTAGCTCTCTTCAAGATCTTTCACAAACTATGGTGGATTCCAACTCGCATACAGAATTTGATGGGTCTGCAGGGAATCAAAGGCCCTTCTTACAGATTCATCCATGGAAACACCAAAGAAATCTCCAGCATGATAGAGGAAGCTGGGAGCAGGCCCAAAAATCTATCACATGACATATTATCTCAAGTTCAACCTCATATTCACTCATGGACCAAGATATATGGTAACAATCTAGCTACCTCTTAACTATGGTATTTGGATATTATTTCCATGAGAAATTTTGTTCATCTTTTCCAACAGGGAAGATTTTTCTTCAATGGTATGGTTCTCAAGCTGAGCTGGTCATTACAGAACCTGAGTTGTGCAAAGAGATACTGAATAACAAAGATAGAGCTTACACAAAACAGAAGTTCCAATACTATGTGAAGAAGCTATTAGGAGATAGCATTTCGACATCCGAAGGTGAAAAATGGGCCAAATTGCGAAAGCTGGCCAACCATGCCTTCCATGGAGAGAGCTTAAAAGTAAGTTGTTAGTTTGTTACAGTTACTACTGATAATTCTTGCAAAGACTACTGTAGTAGTAGTTGTTATTATCAATTATTTAATAACAAGAGAGTAAATTTAAGGTAAAATTTGCTAATTGCATGATGGTTTTGTTTTACTATTTCTAGAGTATGATTCCAGAAATGATAACTAGCACTGAGACAATGCTAGAAAGGTGGAAAAATCATGAAGGAAAAGAGATTGAGGTGTTTGAAGAATTTAGGTTGTTCACTTCTGAAGTGATTTCCAGGACAGCATTTGGCAGCAGCTACTTAGAAGGGAAGAACATTTTTGACATGTTGATCAAGTTATCCTCATTGGTATTCAAAAATGCTTACAAACCCAGGCTTCCTGGCTTCAGGTAATTTCATTTAAATCTCGAAATTGGCAGAGTTCCCATTTTTGAAATTGAGCACAATTGTACATAACCACATGTTTTCTCGAGATTATGAGAAATATGACCAATTTCATTTGATATCGGAGAAACTATTCAGTATTCACTACAACATTATTGGAGGGTTATGTCTGTTGTCACTTCTCATGTTTAGTCTTCCATTCAATATTGCAGTAAGTTTTTTAAAACCAATGATGAGGCCGAATCAGAGGAGCTTGAGAAAGGAATACGCGACTCCATATTAGGGATTGTAAAGAAAAGAGAAAAGAAAGTAATAACTGGAGAAGAAGACGGCTTTGGGAGTGATTATCTTGGATTGCTTTTAAAGGCTCATCATGATTCCAATGACAACCAGAGGGTTTCGGTGGATGAGATAGTTGATGATTGCAAGACGTTTTATTTTGCTGGACAAGAAACCACTAATACTTTGCTGGCTTGGACTGTGTTTCTTCTGGCACACCATACGGATTGGCAAGAGGAAGCAAGAAAAGAGGTCCTGCACTTATTTGGCAAACAAACTCCAGATGCCGACGGCATTGCCAAACTAAAAACAGTAAGAAAGTCAAGAACCCCAATCAAATTCTTGTCTAAAATGCAAAAATGTTCAATTAAATTTGAAATGCTGATTTGTTCTGAATTTTTCATTTTCATGTATGCAGATGAGTATGATCATCAATGAGTCTCTAAGGCTATATCCTCCTGTTGATGGAATTATAAGGAGAGCTGAAGGGGATGTTAGACTGGGAAACCTCATTGTTCCTGCTAATGTTGAATTGCGCATCCCAAATATAACATTTCACCATGACCCTCAGTTCTGGGGACAAGACGTGCATCTTTTCAAACCAGAGCGATTCGCAGAAGGGGTTGTTAAAGCTACTAACAATAACATAGCTGCATTCTTACCCTTTGGAATGGGACCTCGAATATGTGTAGGCATGAACTTTGCAACTACTGAAGCAAAGATTGCTCTGTCAATGATTCTACAACGCTACGCCTTCACCCTTTCCCCAGCTTATATCCACTCACCCTTTCATTATCTTACAGTTCGACCACAACATGGAGTTCAAGTAATCCTACACTCACTGTGAACTGTGAACACCAGAACTGCCAATAAACCTTGCACTTGATGTTTTACAGTACCCAGAGACATTATTAATGCCTTTGGATATGGTAGCTTGTAATTCAATAATAAGATATATTACATATGCCGAGGATTCAATAATCCTTTTTCAAATCCTGATGTCTATTTCAAATAAGTGCATTTTCATGATGTCGATTTCAAATTCTGATGAGTATGATCATGCAGATGTCTATTCTCAATTAAGTTTGAAATCCTGATGTCTATTTCAAATATTCATTTTCATGCAGATGAGTATGATCATTAATGAGTCTCTAAGGTTATATTCTCCTGCTGAAGGGGAAATAATTGTCCTAAGAGTATGAAATAATAATTGACCCACATCATAACAACTTAGGCTTTTGAGAACAGTTGTAAACCAACAACACTTAACGAATTGCTGTTAAATCTTCTTAATTTTGTCGCTTCTTCTACGTTCATATTAGTACTTATACAATGCAATTTCTATACATTATGTACCGTTCAAATTTAAAATCTTTATATGAGGGGTTCAGAGTATTAAAACTATTAAATGTTGATTGTTCTTATCTTTCACTGCAGATACGAAGCTTTTTGATTCACAATATATGGTTTGTCAATTCTTTTCAAATAAGGTCCAGCTGCTTATAAAGCCTATTACTTGGTGAGGTTCTGAGTCTGTCTTACACAGTTACACGTGTTATTTCTGAAACTTAAAATGAGGTATTGCATGTTGTCATGTCTTTGGCAAATGATTGATTGTAAGGCTGGGCATTTTACTGTCCAAACTGAGTTGACTCAGCCTGAGTCTTCCATGGGGCATCTCTCACAATGAGATGGGTCCTATGTGTTGAGAAGCCCACCTCATTGTGAGAGATGCTCAATTGGGACATGTCCCATGAAGACTCACTCGTTGACTCAACTTGATGGATCGGCTCAGTTCTTTTTTCTTTTTTTGTCTCAACACTGTTTGAATTGGATTGGGTGACTGACAAGTTAGTGGATTAACTCGGTTTGGGTGAAGGTTAGTGGATTACTAATTCAAGTCAACCCAAACCGAACTGATTATATACAATAAGATATTGCAACTTGCCGTTAACATTCAAACCTTGGAGACCTGTAAAGGAAGACAAGTTGATACCATGATGCCATATTACGCTTCTTGTTGTTCTTACAATTTTCCAGAATAGTGAATTGGTAAAAGCTCTAAATCCCACATCGCTTAGATGTGAGTTTTGTTCCTGTTCCTGTCTTGCACTCGATGAAAGCGTCCCCCCTCTTGCCTAATGAGTCAATGAGCCTGGCACTTGTGCTGTGGGTTGTAATGGGCATTCTTAAGCTCCTGTGAGCTCCTTCTGGGCTCCGTTAAGCCTTTATAAGTTTTCTTAACATGATGGTTCATAGCAGTATTTAGAGATGTTACATAAATGGAGCTAATTTTTTTATAACATAATGGGTTATATGAGGAATTTGGTGTTGTAATCCGTTGCGGTGGTCATTTAAAAAAAAAAAAAAAAACCAATAGTGCTTACATTTTTCTTAAGAGCTGTAATATTTTCATGCTAGTCCAACTGAATCATGTTTTATGAACCAATTATTCTTTACTTATGTCATTATAGGCAAATGAAAACATGGGGCACTTCAGTAGGAAAGCAGAGGGAACTCAGCAAGATGCTTGATGAATGGTGACTTTGTACAACTTTACCATGTTCAGGGCCGTATACATACGAAGGAAATGTGGAAACAAACAGCTGTCATCATCAGTGTACCTCAGTGAGGCTGAGCCTTTTCTTGAACAATATGCAAAACGCAGCCCTCAGAATCAGGCTCTTATAGGATCTGCTGGAAATTTAGTAAGGGCTGAAGATTTCTTCGCCATTGTTGATGGAGGAAGAGATGAAAAGGGTGATCTTGAGACGGAGCGGGGAGTTACACCATCAAGCCGATCAGCCAGGGACACTGTTCCAAAGGCTGAGGGTCTGATTGTATTCTTTCCTGGTAAGAATTTTGCCTGCCAAGACTAGAGTTGCCAATAAATCTTGCACTTGGTGTATCAAGTACACAGACTTTGATGCCTTTGGATCATTTGCTATCTCATTGATAAAAAGAAAGTGCAACCTCTGCTTTGAGTTTGAGGTCCCTTAAGAGTTCGCTGGTTGCTGTTATTGCTGCTTTGCAAATTGTTTCTTGAAATGCGTCAGGAACCTAACAAGGATCTGTATATCCCGAAACTGTTTAGAGTTTCAAACAAGCAAAGATATCCATGTAATAAAGAGCCACAAATTGTACCAAATCTAATCTCAACAACCTAGATCGAGTAAGCAATTAAGCATAACAAAAATCATTAGAACTGACTTGGTTTTAGTTCACATTTCAGTATTTCACAGTTGTTTATTTGTAGAGTAAGCAATAAGTATGGTCCACTGCCTCCAATCTAATTTGCAGACTTGAATAGTCATGTAATAACAATCAATTCTATCTAGAAGGATGCATTAAAAGATGGTATGTGTTGAATATGCATATTCCATTTCACTACAACTGGAAAATGAACCACATAAATTACAAGAAAAAAAGGTAGCATTCATGGTTGGAGAAATTATTAAGCAGTATGAACACACCACGTCAGCTGTATATACATCCACCCAAATATAGGCACATGTTTATTTTAGAAATGTTGTTCTGTTAAAACTAACTGACAGTGCCCATATAAGAAAAAGAACAGAAGAAAAGAAAAAAGAACCAAGTGTCAAATTATTATTTGACAAACTCAAGGAGAAACCATGCCTTTGCCTAAGGATTCAAGCGTTTTTAAATTGGGATACAAATTAGTAAATTACTGGAAGAAAGTCAAAAATGGCAACTTGTTTGTGTCATCATTGATTTTTCATCAAAGTACCTTTACCCACATGTTTCCAAAATAGTTAATAATTATCAACAAAAAGCAATAAACTCAGGTTGTGGCTCAGAGATACAACCACACAAAAATGAGTTCGTTCGGAGTCCAAGTAATCCCTACTGTTTCAGGCATTCTCTGTCTACTCCTCCTCTTAGCTCTCTTCAAGATCTTTCACAAACTATGGTGGATTCCAACTCGCATACAGAATTTGATGGGTCTGCAGGGAATCAAAGGCCCTTCTTACAGATTCATCCATGGAAACACCAAAGAAATCTCCAGCATGATAGAGGAAGCTGGGAGCAGGCCCAAAAATCTATCACATGATATATTATCTCAAGTTCAACCTCATATTCACTCATGGATCAAGATATATGGTAACAATCTAGCTACCTCTTAACTATGGTATTTGGATCTTAGTTCCATGAGAAATTTTGTTCATCTTTTCCAACAGGGAAGATTTTTCTTCAATGGTATGGTTCTCGAGCTGAGCTGGTCATTACACAACCTGAGTTGTGCAAAGAGATACTGAATAACAAAGATAGCGCTTACACAAAACAGAAGTTCCAATCCTATGCGAAGAAGCTATTTGGAGATGGCATTTCGACATCCGAAGGTGAAAAATGGGCCAAATTGCGAAAGCTGGCCAACCATGCCTTCCATGGGGAGAGCTTAAAAGTAAGTTGTTACAGTTACTATTGATAATTCTTGCAAAGACTACTGTAGTAGTAGTAGTAGTAGTAGTAGTAGTTATTATCAATTATTTAATAACAAGAGAGTAAATTTAAGGTAAAATTTGCTAATTGCATGATGGTTTTGTTTTACTATTTCTAGAGTATGATTCCAGAAATGATAACTAGCACTGAGACAATGCTAGAAAGGTGGAAAAATCATGAAGGAAAAGAGATTGAGGTGTTTGAAGAATTTAGGTTGTTCACTTCTGAAGTGATTTCCAGGACAGCATTTGGCAGCAGCTACTTAGAAGGGAAGAACATTTTTGACATGTTGATCAAGTTATCCTCATTGGTATTCAAAAATGCTTACAAACTCAGGTTTCCTGGCTTCAGGTAATTTCACTTAACTAAATCTCAAATTGGCAGAGTTCCCATTTTTGAAATTGAGCACAATTGTACATAACCACATATTTTCTCAAGATTATGAGAAATATGACCAATTTCATTTGATATTGGAGAAACTTTTCACAACAATATTATTGGAGGGTTATGTCTGTTGTCACTTCTCTTGTTTAGTCTTCCATTCAATATTGCAGTAAGTTTTTTAAAACCAATGATGAGGCCGAATCAGAGGAGCTTGAGAAAGGAATACGCGACTCCATATTAGGGATTGTAAAAAAAAGAGAGAAGAAAGTAATAACTGGAGAAGAAGACAGCTTTGGGAGTGATTATCTTGGATTGCTGTTAAAGGCTCATCATGATTCCAATGACAACCAGAGGGTTTCGGTGGATGAGATAGTTGATGATTGCAACACGTTTTACTTAGCTGGACAAGAAACCACTAATACTTTGCTGGCTTGGACTGTGTTTCTTCTGGCACACCATACGGATTGGCAAGAGGAAGCAAGAAAAGAGGTCCTGCACTTATTTGGCAAACAAAGGCCAGATGCCGACGGCATTGCCAAACTAAAAACAGTAAGAAAGTCAAGAACCCCAATCAAATTCTTGTCTAAAGTGCAGAAATGTTCAATTAAATTTGAAATGCTGATTTGTTCTGAATTTTTCATTTCCATGTATGCAGATGAGTATGATCATCAATGAGTCTCTAAGGCTATATCCTCCTTTTGATGGAATTGTAAGGAGAGCTGAAAGGGATGTTAGACTGGGAAACCTCATTGTTCCTGCTAATGTTGCATTGCGCATCCCAAATATAGCATTTCACCATGACCCTCAGTTCTGGGGACAAGACGTGCATCTTTTCAAACCAGAGCGATTCGCAGAAGGGGTTGTTAAAGCTACTAACAATAACATAGCTGCATTCTTACCCTTTGGAATGGGACCTCGAATATGTGTAGGCATGAACTTTGTAACTATTGAAGCAAAGATTGCTCTGTCAATGATTCTACAACGCTACGCCTTCACCCTTTCCCCAGCTTATATCCACTCACCCTTTCATTATTTTACAGTTCGACCACAACATGGAGTTCAAGTAATCCTACACTCACTGTGAACTGTGAACACCAGAACTGCCAATAAACCTTGCACTTGATGTTTTACAGTACCCAGAGACATTATTAATGCCTTTGGATATGGTAGCTTGTAATTCAATAATCATAAGATATATTACATATGCCGAGGATTCAATAATCCTTTTTGCTAATTTTTGCACTTGTGTACAAAAAAGAATAAGACAGATCTCAACAAGGCCTCACAGAGAAAAAAAAATGGAAGGAAAAAGATATCCGGTGCTTATACTGTCTAACAAACGTGGCCTAAGGGTTCCCAAAACTGAGCCTAAACTCATACGCCATCAACAGTTTGAGAACAGAGTGGCAACTTGTTTGATCCATGAAACTTTAACCACGTGCATGCAATAATAATAAATTCTCAATTCCACAGGGATGGCATGCAGAATCAACCTTCAACAAGAGCAAAAACTTCAATTTTGGACTGTTGAAACTCAGTACAAAGTGTCAGAGATACATCCCAAGAGAAAAAACAAGAAAAAATGAGTTCGTTTGGGAGACCCAGTAAGCAGTGTTTCAAGCTTTCTCTGTGTGTTCCTTCTCTTAGCTCTCATCAAGATCTTTCACAAACTATGGTGGACACCAATTCGCATACAGAATGTGATGGCTTTGCAGGGAATCAAAGGCCCTTCTTACAGACTTATCCATGGAAACACCAAAGAAATCTCCAACATGCAAAAGGAAGCCATGAGCAGGCCCAAAAATCTATCACATGACACATAATCAAATACAAATAGTTAATAATTATGAGAAATATGAGAAATAAATACAAATAGCATTTCACCATGACCCTCAGTTCTGGGGACAAGACGTGCATCTTTTTAAACCAGATCGATTTGCAGAAGGGGTTGTTCAAGCTACCAACAATAACATAGCTGCATTCTTACCCTTTGGAATGGGACCTCGAATATGTGTAGGCATGAACTTTGCAACTACTGAAGCAAAGATTGCTCTGTCAATGATTCTACAACGCTACGCCTTCACCCTTTCCCCAGCTTATATCCACTCACCCTTTCATTATCTTACAGTTCGACCACAACATGGAGTTCAAGTAATCCTACACTCACTGTGAACTGCATGTGAACACCAGAACTGCCAATAAACCTTGCACTTGATGTTTTACAGTACCCAGAGACTGCCAATAAACCTTGCCTTTGGATATGGTAGCTTGTAATAACGGATGTAATCCTTGTTAGTCTGTTGCCATTAAACCTTATAAGTTATGCTCCTTTGTTTTTCATTTTTGGAGGCTTCAATTGGATTTTCCTGTTTGGAACTCTTTAAAATTCAGTGTGTAATGACCTCATGACTGCCCTTTGGTTTAGTTTGTACGAACCGATTGACTATCCAATGAATTTTTTTGGTTTGATAAATCGTTTTTCACAATTTAAAAATCAAAAAATCTGAAAATTTGCCAACAATAATATTTCTTGATGATTTGGAGAAGCCCGAATTTCATTTCCGATCGTTGTTCCGCGAAATCCGATAGAGGTGTACCTACCAAAAACACTATGATGCTTAAGTTAGAAAAATTCCTTTTTATTCCCTTTGATTGTTCATCTTGTTGGTATTTATGGGCTTCATCATGCCTTATTCTTCTTCCATCTCACTCCACGTCTCTTCACTTCCCTTGCCCTTTAATCATGGTCTTAGTGAGTTAGTAGAGATTTTGGTAGGATGTAGCTGTTGTAGTGGGATTTCTACGTTCTATCCCCGTCAGAAAATAGCCATGTGCCATTTAAGTGGTCTATAGTTTTGGGCTTGACTGATTTCATCCATTGTCCAGCCCAACTGGTTTAGCATAGCCTTTTATGGCCCAAAATGGTTTATTATGATTTATACTAGCCGAATCTGTGGTGTTTGGCCCATGTGATTATTTTGGATCCCACAAATATATTCCTGTTACTGGCCAAGAAAGTCAAAAATGGCAACTTGTTTGTGTCATAATTGATTTTTCATTAAAGTACCTTTACCCACACGTTTCCAAAATAGTTAATAATTATCAACAAAAGGCAATAAACTCAGGTTGTGGGTCAGAGATACAACCACACAAAAATGAGTTCGTTCGGAGTCCAAGTAATCACTACTGTTTCAGGCATTCTGTGTCTACTCCTCCCCTTAGCTCTCTTCAAGATCTTTCACAAACTATGGTGGATTCCAACTCGCATGCAGAATTTGATGGGTCAGCAGGGAATCAAAGGCCCTTCTTACAGATTCATCCATGGAAACACCAAAGAAATCTCCAGCATGATAGAGGAAGCTGGGAGCAGGCCCAAAAATCTATCACATGACATATTATCTCAAGTTCAACCTCATATTCACTCATGGACCAAGATATATGGTAACAATCTAGCTACCTCTTAACTATGGTATATGGATCTTAGTTCCATGAGAAATTTTGTTCATCTTTTCCAACAGGGAAGATTTTTCTTCAATGGTATGGTTCTCGAGCTGAGCTGGTCATTACAGAACCTGAGTTGTGCAAAGAGATACTGAATAACAAAGATAGAGCTTACCCAAAAAACAAGTCCCAATACTATGTGAAGAAGCTATTTGGAGATGGCATTGCGGCATCCGAAGGTGAAAAATGGGCCAAATTGCGAAAGCTGGCCAACCATGCCTTCCATGGGGAGAGCTTAAAAGTAAGTTGTTACAGTTACTATTGATAATTCTTGCAAAGACTACTGTAGTAGTAGTAGTAGTAGTAGTAGTAGTTATTATCAATTATTTAATAACAAGAGAGTAAATTTAAGGTAAAATTTGCTAATTGCATGATGGTTTTGTTTTACTATTTCTAGAGTATGATTCCAGAAATGATAACTAGCACTGAGACAATGCTAGAAAGGTGGAAAAATCATGAAGGAAAAGAGATTGAGGTGTTTGAAGAATTTAGGTTGTTCACTTCTGAAGTGATTTCCAGGACAGCATTTGGCAGCAGCTACTTAGAAGGGAAGAACATTTTTGACATGTTGATCAAGTTATCCTCATTGGTATTCAAAAATGCTTACAAACTCAGGTTTCCTGGCTTCAGGTAATTTCACTTAACTAAATCTCAAATTGGCAGAGTTCCCATTTTTGAAATTGAGCACAATTGTACATAACCACATATTTTCTCAAGATTATGAGAAATATGACCAATTTCATTTGATATTGGAGAAACTTTTCACAACAATATTATTGGAGGGTTATGTCTGTTGTCACTTCTCTTGTTTAGTCTTCCATTCAATATTGCAGTAAGTTTTTTAAAACCAATGATGAGGCCGAATCAGAGGAGCTTGAGAAAGGAATACGTGACTCCATATTAGGGATTGTAAAGAAAAGAGAAAAGAAAGTAATAACTGGAGAAGAAGACGGCTTTGGGAGTGATTATCTTGGATTGCTGTTAAATGCTCATCATGATTCCAATGACAACCAGAGGGTTTCAGTGGATGAGATAGTTGATGATTGCAAGACGTTTTACTTTGCTGGACAAGAAACCACTAATACTTTGCTGGCTTGGACTGTGTTTCTTCTGGCACACCATACGGATTGGCAAGAGGAAGCAAGAAAAGAGGTCCTGCACTTATTTGGCAAACAAACTCCAGATGCCGACGGCATTGCCAAACTAAAAACAGTAAGAAAGTCAAGAACCCCAATCAAATTCTTGTCTAAAATGCAGAAATGTTCAATTAAATTTGAAATGCTGATTTGTTCTGAATTTTTCATTTTCATGTATGCAGATGAGTATGATCATCAATGAGTCTCTAAGGCTATATCCTCCTGTTGATGGAATTGTAAGGAGAGCTGAAGGGGATGTTAAACTGGGAAACCTCATTGTTCCTGCTAATGTTGAATTGCGCATCCCAAATATAGCAATTAACCATGACCCTCAGTTCTGGGGACAAGACGTGCATCTTTTCAAACCAGATCGATTTGCAGAAGGGGTTGTTAAAGCTACCAACAATAACATAGCCGCATTCTTACCCTTTGGAATGGGACCTCGAATATGTGTAGGCATGAACTTTGCAACTACTGAAGTAAAGATTGCTCTGTCAATGATTCTACAATGCTACGCCTTCACCCTCTCCCCGGCTTATATCCACTCACCCTTTCATTATCTTACAATTCGACCACAACATGGAGTTCAAGTAATCCTACACTCACTGTGAACTGTGAACACCAGAACTGCCAATAAACCTTGCACTTGATGTTTTACAATACCCAGAGACATTATTAATGCCTTTGGATATGGTAGCTTGTAATTCAATAATCATAAGATATATTACATATGCCGAGGATTCAATAATCCTTTTTGCTAATTTTTGCACTTGTGTTCAAAAAAGAATAAGACAGATCTCAACAAGGCCTCACAGAGAAAAAATGGAAGGAAGAAGATATCTGGTGCTTATACTGTCTAACAAACGTGGCCTAAGGGTTCCCAAAACTAAGCCTAAACTCATACGCATCAACAGTTTGAGAACAGAGTGGCAACTTGTTTGATCCATAAAACCTTAACCACGTGCATGCAATAATAATAAATTCTCAATTCCACGGGGATGGCATGCAGAATCAACCTTCAAGAAGAGCAAAAACTTCAATTTTGGACTGTTGAAACTCAGTACAAAGTGTCAGAGATACATCCCAAGAGAAAAAACAAGAAAAAATGAGTTCGTTTGGGAGACCCAGTAAGCAGTGTTTCAAGCTTTCTCTGTGTGTTCCTTCTCTTAGCTCTCATCAAGATCTTTCACAAACTATGGTGGACACCAATTCGCATACAGAATGTGATGGCTTTGCAGGGAATCAAAGGCCCTTCTTACAGACTTATCCATGGAAATACCAAAGAAATCTCCAACATGCAAAAGGAAGCCATGAGCAGGCCCAAAAATCTATCACATGACATATAATCTCAAGTTCAACCTCATATTCACTCGTGGACCAAGATATATGGTAACAATTAAGCTCTTAACTATGGTTTTTCAAAACTCAGTTCAAAGATAAATTTTTGGTCATTTTTGCATGCAACAGGGAAGATTTTTCTTCAATGGCATGGTTCTCAAGCTCAGTTAGTCATTATGGAGCCAGAGTTGTGCAAAGAGATACTAACTAACAAAGATAGAGTTTTTAGAAAAAGGGAGTTCCAAGGCTATGTGAAGATGCTTTTTGGAGATGGCCTTGGGGCAACCCCCGAAGGTGAAAAATGGGCAAAATTGCGAACCTTGGCCAACCATGCTTTTCATGGAGAGAGCTTAAAAGTAAGTAAGTTGTTACTGTTACTGGTAATTCTTGCAATGACGTACTGTTTTTTTTTTTCTAATTGCATGATGGTATTGTTTTACTAGAGTATGATTCCAGCAATGATAGCTAGTGGTGAGACAGTGCTAGAAAGCTGCAAAAATCATGAAGGGAAAGAGATTGAGGTTTTTGAACTATTTAGGTTGTTCACTTCAGAAGTGATTTCCAGGACGGCATTTGTTAGTAGCTACATAGAAGGGAAGAACATGTTCGAGAATTTGATGAAGTTATCCTTTTTGGTAGTAAGAAATTCATTCACAATCAGGTTTCCTGGCATCAGGTAATTAATTCCTTTTAACTAAATTTTCATTTAGGGAATAATCACACTGATCTCCATATTATCTATGTTCAATATCCACTTGAGGAAACCATCCCAAAGAATGGATCTTTCTGTAGCTGTTGAATCTCTCTTTGATTGATCAAAGAGAAGGACCCATGCTAGCAACTACACATTCTCTAACCAATTCTCTCTCAATGTGTTCCTCAAAAATGCTATTCTTCTTGTATATGCTTCCCTCAACTAAAGAAGAGATCTTGGTAAAGCATCCACATATGAAATTGAGAACAATTTTGCATATCCCACTTGTTTATGGAGAAGAGATAAGAAACATATATGCTCTATTTCAGTTGATTATATAATTGACTCAGTTACTTCTGATACATTAGGCTTGATATGCAGAGAACTAATCTTTTTTATTCCCCCCCTTTTTTTTTCCTTTTTCTTGCTATTAATGCACAGCAGAGAACTACTCAGAACAATATATTCTTGGAGGATTATGTCTCTTGTCACTTCTTATGTATAGTCTCATTCAATATTGTAGTAAGCTTTTTAAAACCTGTGATGAGACTGAATCAGATAAGCTTGAGAACAGAATACGTGACTCCATAATAGAGATTGTTAAGAAACGAGAAAAGAAGGCAATGACTACAGAAGAAGACAGTTTTGGGAGTGATTACCTTGGATTACTTTTAAAAGCTCACCATGATTCTAATGACAACATGAGGATTTCGGTGGATGAATTGGTTGATGAGTCCAAGACATTCTACTTTGCTGGACAAGAAACCACTAGTACTTTTCTTGCTTGGACTGTCTATCTTCTGGCACTCCATACAGACTGGCAAGAGGAAGCAAGAAAGGAGGTCCTACAATTATTCGGAAAACAAAATCCGAATCCTGATGGCATTTCCATGCTAAAAACAGTAAGAAAATCAGGAACTCAACCTATTTCCTGTCTAAGTGCCAGAAAAGTTCTCAATTAAGTTTGAAATCCTGATGTCTATTTCAAATATTCATTTTCATGCAAATGAGTATGATCATTAATGAGTCTCTAAGGTTATATTCTCCTGCTGTTTCGGTTGAGAGGAAAGTTGAAAGAGAAGTTAGACTTGGGAATCTCATTGTTCCTGCTAATCTTGAACTCATCATTCCATGCTTAGCCCTTCACCATGAGCCTCAAGTCTGGGGGGAGAAGATGTGCAACTTTTCAAACCAGAGCGATTCTCAGAAGGGGTTGCTAAAGCTACTAAGAATAACATAGATGCCTTCTTACCTTTTGGAATGGGACCTAGAATTTGTGTGGGTTTTAACTTTGCAACCATTGAAGCAAAGATTGCGCTGTCAATGATTCTACAACGCTACACCTTCACCCTTTCCCCGGCTTATATCCACTCACCCTTTCATTATCTTACAGTTCGCCCACAATATGGAGTTCAAGTAATCCTACACTCACTGTGAACTGTGAACACCAGAACTGCCAATAAATCTTGCACATGGTGTTTAGAGTAACCAAAGGGTACTGCCTCTGTCAGTCTGTTGCCAATAAACCTTACATGTTATTTTATTTTTCATTTTTGGATGGGGATTAGGAGAGTTCAATGGGATTTTCCTTCTTGGAGCTCATAGAACAAAGTCAATTTGAATCAAATAAAATGAGCTCTTGAATGAACGCATTAAGTCACATGATTTTCTCAATCCCAGGCCAACAAACGCCCAACAGAAACCATTTGCATAAAACCAATTATACAGAGAAGAAATCAATGAAACTTAAAATCAATCTTCTTTCTTTTACATAGGCTTCCTTAGCCTCATTAAGCTCGAAATTTGGAAACTGAATTGTGGGGTTTCTGAAAAGAGAATCCCTCTAAAAATTGGCGTATGCTGCTGAATGCGGCGCGCACACGGTATTCTTTAGTAAAAGGCGAAAGAATAGTTCGCTCTGTGCTCACCGCACAGCTCCGTGACTGAATAATATATGCTGTTGATCTCCCTTTTTATATACGTTCTCACAAAGCACTATTACGCTCTTTTCCGATATGGGACTGGCAACTTGAAAAGGCTAGCTCAAGATCACCAACTCACGACATATATATATATCAATATATATATATATTTTCGATAAAACCGTCGATTTGTTTTATCAAAATTAGATAAGCACATGATTTTCGATTTGACTAATTTTTTGTAGGGATGATCTATCAATGAAGATGTAAAAAATGAACAGTTCGAATTGGCACAAAATGACTCGTGTGGACCCCAACAAGATCATATCTCAATATAACTAAGTTGAAGTATACCTCAATAGAAAAAGCCTATATATATATATATATATATAGAAGCACACTAGACTACTAGAGCTTGGGCTATGGGGTTCTTCAGAACCCTAACCATGGACTTGGTCGTGGTGGAGCTCTTACAAAAGATAGCAGAGCAGGTACCCATAGCATTATACCATTGGTTACTCTGACTGTGGTGCTGTTCAGTGTTAGTGTCACGTTTCTTGTATCTTTGTTTGGCTCTTTTACAATCATCAGGAAGAAGACACTCCTAGCTTACTCCACTGAGCAACGAAACCCAACAAAGGTGGCAACTTGTTTGAGTCCTAAAACGCATTACTTCATAGAACTTTAACCACCTGTATCCAATAATAAAAAATTTCAATTTCACATGGATGGCATGCCGAACCAACCTTCAAAAGCAACAACTTCAATTTTGGACTGTTGAAACACAATACAAGTCTCAGAGATACATCCCAAGAGAAAAACAAAGAAGAAGAAAAATGAGTTGCTTTGGAAACCCAGTAATATCAGTGTTTCAACCTTTCTGTGTGTGTTCGTTCTCTTAGTTCTCATCAAGATCTTTCACAAACTATGGTGGACTCCAACTCGCATACAAAAGCTGGAATCAAAGACCCTTCTTACAGACTCATCCATGGAAACACCAAGCAAATCTTCAATATGAAAAACTGAAAAAGGAAGTCTTAAGTTCAATCTCATATTCACTCATGGACCAAGATCGATCTATGGTAACATTTAATAAAGGTCTTAACTTAGTACTATAGGTTTTTCAAAATTTAGTGTAATAAAAATTTTGGTCATTTTTGCATGCAACAGGGAAGATTTTTCTTCAATGGTATGGTTGTGAAGCTCAGTTGGTCATTACGGAACCTGAATTGTTCAAAGAGATACTGAATAACAAAGAAATTTCAGCTTCTCCAAAAAGGGACCCCAAAGCCTATGTAGAGAAACTATTTGGAGATGGCCTTCCCATAACAACTGATGTTGAAAAATGGGCAAAATTGCGAAAGCTGGCCAACCATGCCTTCCATGGAGAGAGCTTAAAAGTAAGTTGTTACATTACAATAGTTGGTAATTCTTGCAAATAAGAAAAGAATATAATTGAAGGAAAATTTTCTAATTGCATGATGGTATTGTTTTAATATTACTAGAGTATGATTCCGAAAATGATAGCTAGTGCTGAGAGATGCTAGAAGGGTGGAAAAATCATGTAGGAAAAGAGATTGAGGTGTCAGAAGAATTTAAGTTGTTCACTTCTGAAACGATTTCCAGGACAGCATTCGGAAGCAGCTATATATATAGAAGGGAAGAACATTTTTGGGATGTTGAGGAAGTTAGGCTTCTTAACATTAAATTTTTTTTTAACAATCAGGCAGGGTGCCTGGTATCAGGTAACTTCCTTTCAATGAACTAAATTTCACTTGAAGAACAGATCCCAAATAATGGATCTTTCTATTGCTGTTTAATCTCTCTTTTGATTGAATTTCTGAATCCTCATTAGTAATGGAAACCAACTAGAAACATTCTCAATTTCATGAGATTTCAGTTGACTCAGCTACTTCTGAAGGACTGTTTTGCAGAGAACTAATCTTCTTTTTTCTTTTGTATTTTCCTTTTATTCTCATATGCTGGGCAGCAGAGAACTATTTTCCTTTTGTCTGTTGTCACTTCTTATGTGTAGTCTCATTCAATGTTGCAGTAAGTTCTTTAAAACCAGCAATGGCAATGAAGGCTCATCATGATGCCAATGGCAAGCAGAGGATTTCGGTGGACAAATTGGTTGATGAGTGCAAGACGTTTTACTTTGCTGGACATGAAACCACTACCACTTTGTTAACTTGGACTGTGTTCCTTCTCGCACTTTATACGGATTGGCAAAAGGAAGCAAGAAAGGAAGTCCAGCAATTATTTGGCAAACAAACTCCAAACCCTGATGGCATTGCCAAACTAAAAACAGTAAGAAATGTTCAACTAAGTTTGAACTCCTGATTTGTTCTTATTTTTTTCATTTTCATGCAGATAAGTATGATCATTAATGAGTCTCTAAGGTTATATACTCCTGTTCATTCCCTTCAGAGGAAAGTTAAAAGGGAAATTAGACTGGGAAACCTCATTGTTCCTACTAATCTTGAACTCGTCATCCCGTGTCTAGCCCTTCACCATGACCCTCAAGTCTGGGGAGAAGATGTGCAACTTTTCAAACCAGAACGATTCTCCAAAGGGGTTGCTAAAGCTACTAAGAACAACATAGGTGCCTTCTTCCCCTTTGGAATGGGACATCGAAATTGTGTAGGTTTGAACTACGCGAATGTTGAAGCAAAGATTGCTCCCCCTATGCGTATCTTACGCTTAGCCCACAACATGGAGTTCAAGTAATGTTACACTCACTGTGAACTGTGAGACCGGAATTCCCAATAAATCATGCACCTGGTGTTTGAATACGGTAGCTTATAAATTTTATAATAAAGAGTACAACCTGTATTGCCAATAAACCTCTATAAACTTGTTTTGAGTCCTAAAACGCATTAGTTCATAGAACTTTAACCACGTATATCCAATATTACTAAATTTTATTTCCACATGGGTGGCATGCAGAATCAACCTTCAACAAGAACAAAAACTTCAATTTTGGACTGCTGAAACTCAGTACAAGCCTCAGAGTTACATCCCAAGAGAAAAACAAGAAGAAGAAAAGATGAGTTGGTTTGGAGACCCAGTAACCACTGTTTCAAGCTAGCTTTCTGTGTTTGCTCCTTCTCTTAGTTCTCATCAAGATCTTTCACAAACTATGGTGGACTCCAAGTCTCATACAGAAGCGCTGATGGACTCCAAGTCGCATACAGAAGCGCATACAGAAGCGCTGATGGGTTTGCAGGGAATCAAAGGCCCTCCTTACAGACTTATTGATATAGTCATAAAATGCATAATTATTATACCACTTTTACCTTTTTATTTTGTAATGTTTTTGTGTGAAATTGGTTGTTTGATGTGTTTGTGAGTTGATTTAGGAAATACAACCCAAGGACGAAATTGAAGGAAAACGATGGAATTTTGGAGCTTTAAAATGTCAAAGAGGAGAAAAAAGCAAAAATGGATATTTTTGGAGTAGAAATTACTGGGTAGATCAGTCAACTTTGCGGAATAAACTGCATCTCCTTGGAGCAAACCAGATGTCGTGCCTTATACCGTTGGAAAGATACGGATGTTAGCTTTCCGAGGAATTTTACGGTTTGTGATTTGCATTTTTCTAAGAGGAGTTATGGCTATTTTAGTAAAGGCAGTTCAGGCAGGAGATTTTGTGCGAAAATGCAAAGCAATTCTTTTTAGATTTCTTTCTTGGAGCCCAATTGATGTTATGTGTATTTGGGAAGTATCTAGAGGGATCTAGGTTTATGTTTTAAGGTCTAATCCTATTTGTGTTGGGATTTTGGATGCCCAGTCATCAATGACAACTCATCATAAGAATAATCCAAGTCCAACAAGGAAAGTCTTTACCAAATAAGAAAATGATTTGTTTCTTATTTAAAGGGAGAAGATCATNAAAAAAAAAAAAAAAAAAAAAAAAAAAAAAAAAAAAAACTTACAATTGAAGGAAGAGAGAATTCTTAGCAACGTGGTAGCTAGGGGTTTTCATCGTTTTCTGGATTTAATCAAGATCATTGTCCGGGTTTACTCTATGACAAAACTCAGTCTCTTTGTTTTTGTAGTTATTGTTATGGATAGCTAAACTTCTTTACTAACGCTAGGATGTAGTCTGATTATGAATATCCAATTTCAATAGTTATATTATTTTCTCTTTATTATTCCATGTTGAGTTTATGTTACTGTTCTTAATGCTTTGAATGTCTGGCCAACATTTAATTGATATGATGACTAAATTGAGACCTAATAAGTGATATTTTGTGTTGCTTCTGGTAATATAAACCATGATTTGAATGAGTGTTGTAGCAGGACTAACATGAATCATGCAATTTGTCCAAGCTTTTCCCATGAATTCAATGAGTTTCTGGTTTTCTAAATTTGTTGCTCTAATAAAGAATGAGTTGTTAATCGGAAATACTTTTGGTTGAGCCTTAGTAAGAGATATCAAATAACTTAGGGAAATCCAGTTGTCAATATGGATAGTAATTAGGGATTAATATGCTAAAGGAATTGGGTAGCATTAATTAGGTGAATCTGATGCTCTAGTGTTCATAATCTTGATCTTTCTTTGTGTCTGTTTATTTATTTGCTTAGTTTTAGTAATTTGTTTTATTAAAGTTAAACAATCGGTTGATCAAATAGAGTTTAAGTTAATTATTTAGTAATTAGTAGATTAAATAATCTCCGTCGGAACGATATCTTACTTATCACTATTATTACTTGAAATGATTTTGTATGCTTGCAAATATTCTTATCACTTATCCATGGAAACAAGAGAGAAATCTCCAACATGCTAAAGGAAGCCATGAGCAGGCCCAAAAACTTGTCACATGATATATTATCTGCAGTTCAACCTCATATGTATTCACTCATGGACCAAGACTTACGGTAACAATTAAGCTCTTAACTATGGTTTTTTCAAAATCTTAGTTGAAATATAAATTTTGGTCATTTTTGCTTGCAACAGGGAAGATTTTTCTTCAATGGTATGGTTGTGAAGCTCAGTTGATCATTATGGAACCTGCAATGTGGAAAGAGATACTAAATAACAAAGATATTACAGCTTCCGGACCCTTTTGAAGAAGCTAATCGGAGATGGCCATCCCATAACAACCGATGTTGAAAATTGGGCAAAATTACGAAAGCTGGCCAACCATGCCTTCCAAGGAGAGAGCTTAAAAGTAAGTTCATATAGTTGTACCGGTAATTTTTGCAGTGAGTAGTGTAGTAATATTGGTGTCAAATAACTTTGAAGGGAAAAAAAATAAGAAAAGAATATATTCAAGGTAAATTTTCTAAGTACATGATAGTATGTTTTACTATTACTAGAGTATGATTCCGGCAATGATAGCTAGTGCTGAGACGATGCTAGAATTTTGGGGTGTGACACACGGCTTGGAGCTGCGATTTCGCTGCGAGAGGAGGCCGGCCGGGCTGGGTGGCAGGCTTGTGGAGTCGGCCGGTGGCCTTGGGTCGCCGTGGGTTGGCCAGAACTGGTCACTTGGACTATCAAAGAATACATGATAAAACACCAGACCATATTAAAACACAGGGGCAAAGAATCTGAGATGTGATATAACCATACAGTGATTAGATGATTAGAGTATAATTACCCTTGGAGTATATTGATTACTTTCAGGAGAGGCCCATTAGTCCATAACTTTCATGATTCGATCAAAGTCATCAAACATGGTGACAGCCAAAGTGTGTAACTTGTCCAATTTGTATCGATGCAGTTTCTCCTTGGCAAGCTCAGCTCCCTACAATTACAATAATACAAGGTTATAATTTGGCACCCAAGTGATGGTTTTACTTATATCAACGAAATAGAACACACAAAATAACAAAAAAGTTGTTATTTCTAAGACAGAGACTGATGACTATGACTGATGCAATAAATTATGTTTTGGAGATATCAAACCTTTACTTTGATACCAAAAGGTTGCAGATTACTATCAGTTAGAGCAAATATAAATCGAATACATGGCTTACTTCCATAGCTCCAGCCTTAAGAGTGATGATTTCAAAAGCAAAGTCAAGGTCTAGTGTAATCCTGCTCCTCTCTAAGTTATTAGAAAATAAGAGGTGAAGGAGATCAAAGAAGCCCAAGTCCTTGGTCTCCAATAGCATGTAATTGCAGGAGAAACCCTTGTCACAAGCTACGATGGCAAATGAGATGATCAAGATGATCAGAATATATCTTAAGTGGACTCCCCGCTAATTTAAAGATTTGACCTTGTGTAAATTAAAGTCCAACTTCTTAGCACATGTATGTATTTCAAACAAAATGGAAAAAATAAAAAAATTTATTCCCTGACCTTTGCATAAATTTGAGAGGTCAACACAGAGTTGTTCTCAAGTTAGATGATTTTTGTTGTAGTGCATGCAATATATTAAATTTTTACCAGTAAAATATGTCATTTAGATAGTTGGTCAAATTGCAGGCATGAAGTCTGAAATATAAATAATGTAACAATTTATTAGTTCAGTGCATTCAAACAAAGTTACTACCTGTCCTAATGCTTGTAGGAAAAGCACTCGAAGAACTCCTACTAGGTCGACTGGCAAGTTTCTCCTACAATAAAGCAATCGTCAAAAGATCAAAATCCAGGCAAAAAATTGGGGATAACTCCTATTTGGCTTAAGCAACAAAATCTAGGCAAAAAATTGAATTCTAGGAAACTAGTCAACTACATTCACTAAATAAGAATAATTTTTTTACAATCTCTTAAGAGGTCATCAGATTGCAGACTCACTGGCCATGCCTCGATTAAGATTCTGACTGCAAGTCATCAAGAGAATCATTATCATCCTTCAATTTCTTGCTGTTCTTATAATGATGGTGATGATGACCATGACTCCATGCATTAGTTCCAGAGTTCTCCTCATCATACCTTACTATCTTCTCCACCAGAAGAAATAATACAATTCCCGCTGCAACAACCAATTGAACACTATGAGATTTCAATTAAGCTCCAATCTACAAAAACATCAGGAAAGTAAAAGAAGGGATTATGGCCAACAGAGTTATATGGAAAAGTAATATACAATATCATCTACTAAGACATTAAATAGTGACTAACCATAAACGAATACAAGCCAGAGCAAGGAGGAGAAGTGCATCTACTGCCAATAATTTATAGGCTGGACGGTGAAAGAGGCTACTCACATATAGAGCTTCAAAGAGATCAAGATCAATATTAGCAGCTAATATGGTTGGTGCGTAGCACAATATCTGGAAAACCATCATATTAAGGAAGAAGTTGACCACATTTCTCAATCTTACAGAATGAATATTAAGAAGATAAAAATAAATACAAAAACAGATTGCCAAGATTGAACTGATTCTCAAGTAAGAGGGATACAGTAACACCCTAATCCATGTTTTCATACCCAATGGTTGGGAGTAATAGTAGATAATGGCAATTAATATTATAGTTGTAAAAGACAAGCATAAGAGGGAAGTGTGTTAGATCCTTTGTAATTGTCATAATTAACTCTTCCTAATGCTTCAAAATTGCATGCAACAAGACCAACAAGTTTACCAACATACAATAAACAGGGTTTTACAGCTCTTTGTGTGACAATCATGATACTTATTATAAAATTATAATAAATCAACCACAACTATTTGTTTGTCATACAACTAAAAGTTACTGAAATGGGCCAATCACAAAAGGCCAATCTGAAATATTTACATATGTTTGTCTGAGAAGAAAACAATTCATTCTATTGTCAAAATTCTGCTTTTGTTTGTCTACTTCCACCCTCACATCTCTAAGAAGTATTTACTCAATATATGCAAGATTGACAGAAAATTAAAAGAGCCTTTGACATACCTTGGATCAAAAGAAAGGCCGCTGAGAATGGAAGCCCTTTATGAAGACAATTTGCCAGAGCAATGGTGTAAACAATTACCTCAAGCTCAAAAGCTACAATACTAAGACCTCTGACATTTCCATGTTGCAAAATTTTTAATATCTACAATTGAAGAACAATCATATCATGTAAAATGTCGAAGTAAATACAAATGATTGCATAACATGGTGCAACTTGTTTCATTACAAGGACAAAATAAGGACATGACCACATAATTTTTTAATTATTAAAAACTTGATAATCACTTTGAATTCAAAGAGGAAGATTATCTTCCTTCCAACACTAACAATGAATTGGAGTGCTAAAGCTGCAAGCTTTGCACTCAAACAATTGATTAAACACAATTGAAAAATGTTAACTTTGGCAAACTAGATTACTGCATATGAATTATGCAAGAAATAGCATATTTGAACTATTGATTCTATAAAGAAGTGTTAAGAAAATAAAAGCATCTGAAATTATCAGAACTACAAGTGGGTACAGACATTTCCTAGCCATCACAATTGTAAGCTGAATATAAAACTGAACCAGAGGGGGCAGGAATCCACATGGTCGAGTGAGCAAAGAGCTCCCTAGCATGAACTTCAAAACATAACTAACGCTACAAAAATTAACAAAGAAATGGAATCAATCAATTCAGGATTTACTGGTGCTTGTAAATTTACATTTTGCATGGTTAAACATGTTTGGGTGAATGCTATGATGTATAGAAATTAACATCAAAATAAGAATATAAATTGAAAATCCTAACAGAGAGCATAGAAATCGAAACCGTAATTAAACCCTAAATCCTAAATCCCTAAACAGAAACCCTAATTAAATATTACCTTCTTAAATTGGCGATGGTGACTGGGTGAGAGTCGGGACGATGGGTGAGAGTCGAGAGAGATGGTGGTGAGACAGAGAGATGGAGGTGACGGTGAGACACAGAGAGGGAGGCGATGGTGACTCGGTGAGAGTTGAGAAATTTGGACAACTATCCTAAATTGAAGTCAAATAAAGACTTTTAACCTCTTTTTTTAATTTTTAGAAATTTGACTCTAAAATAGTGTCGAACCCCTTCAAGAAGTAATCAAACACTACTCAAACCCCTTAAGCACTATTCGATAGGGTTCGAGTACTACTCGAAGGGAGTTCGAGCACTTCCCAATGGGAGCTCAAACACTACTCAAGAGTCAAATTTAAAAAAAAATATATATATATTAAAAGTCTTTAATGACAATTAAAATGGGTTAATTTTTCAAATTTCTCGTGAGATAGAGAGAGTGTATGTGAAAAAATGATAAACCTTAAAAGGTGTTAACTCGCAAAAATAATTAGTGTAACCTATATACCGTCATGTGATGTAACCAATCCAATATATAAGAATATTGTTGGACGGTATATTTATTTCTATGAGAGTAATTTTGCTCACCTCTTTTAATTCAAGTGTATGCTTACCTTCCTTTTAAAATACTGACATGTGTTTAAAAAGTTAATCATAAATTATTATATTGTATTTAATTATTAACCCAAATTCACTGTATTTTTTATTTCCATCTCTTTCTTTCTCTCTCACACTCTTCCTTTCTCTTTCTCTCTTCCTCTCTTTCCTTTTTTTCCCTTCTTTTTTTTGTTGCATGCGTAACAGGCAGCGCTGATGGAAACCTAAATGGTGCTAATGGAAATTTCAATCATGGTCTCTTTTATAAATACTGAGTGTGAATCTTAGCAAATTTGAGAAGAAAGAACCCAAATAAACCTCATGTGATTGAAATTTTCAATGAAAGAATCATAATGAATCAAAAGCAAAATCGACGGCAAGGGCCCGGCGGCTTCTCTCCTTCGAATCTCTGCCTACGGCGATCGGGTGAGTGATTTGAGGTCACCACCGTGCTTAGGACGACGAGAGGAACAAAGCCAAGCCAGTCTGACATCACAAGGTCATCGAAAACTCTGAATCGTCGTTGGAGGTGAACGGGGTTGTTGGGCTTTGTTTTGGGTTTTGATTGAGTTTTTGGTGGAGCGGTAGGCGGAGGAAAGAAGAGGGAGGAGAGACGAGCTCAGTGTTGCCTGTTAAGCAGGCAACAAAAAAAAAAAAGAAAGAAAAAAAAGGAAAGAGTGGTTATATTTCCACCCACCTATCTTATTTTTCTATCCACATTTTAATAAAAATGATAAGGACAAATTTATCATCTTGTAAAATGACCTTTAAAGACTTGACTAAAAAAAAAAATAATATATCTACTTTACCCAGCCGCCTACTCACTCACCTCTTTACAACTACCTAAACTTGCTATAGGTTGTTGGTCATTGTTTCTGATATCCATCTTGTTAATCAAGGCAGGCTTCTCAGTTCCTGGATTGACTGATCATAAATTTGATTCATTGTTGTTGGCTGCATAGTGTCTGCTAGTTTTAGAAGCAGTAAGGACATTGCATAAGCTTTTTAAACCAAGCAACAAGGAATACACTCCTATTATTGAATGCCTTATTAGGCAACATAAAATTGGCAAAATCTTGACAGCAAGGGAATAGGCAATAGAAACTAGAAATTCAGCTCTAAGGGAGGCTACCATCAGATAGAAAATTTCTGGTCACATCGGTATAAAATTTGATGAGTTGAAAGATAATTTTTGCAGTCACATAGGAAAATCTAACTATGTCGTCAAACTAAAACCATTGATCAGCACCAACCTCCTTGAAAAAATCTAATATGTCTTTAACAACATATTAAACCAAGTTTAGAAATTAGGATAAACAATATTATAAGGATTGCCTTTGACGACTTTTGGTATTCTAGGCTCTATCACAATTCGATGTGAAGCTGGCGCGCTCCAAATGCTTGATCTATGTATTTCTGCAAAATTAAAAGAAAGTTGTTAAGAAAGGCAAGACAAACAAGAGTTACAAGAATGGGTGGGTGAGATAATAATTAAGACGGTGAGAATAGTATTTAGTAGGTATGTTTGAGTTGATATATTAAAAGGTATTATAGAAATAATGAGAGATGGAAAAAGTGTTTGTATAATTTTTTAAAATTTAATCGGAGTGAATAAATAAGGTGGGTGAAAAAATAGGACAGAGGGATGAGAATATAAGCACTCAAAAGGAAAAAGAGGAAGAGAAATAAAGAGAAAGGAAGAGGGAGAGAGAGAGAGAGAGAGAGAGAGGGGAATAAAAAATAAAGAGAATTTGCGTTAATAACTAAATACAATATAATACTAATAATTAATTTGTTAAATACATGTCAGTATTATAGAAGAGGATTTGAATTCTCTCTTAAGCACTCTAATCTCCTAACCTTGCTAACATTTTAATTATAGAGTGACATGTGTCTTTTATAATATCTTATGGTTCACATCCATTTAAAGTTATAATTACCAAATTAAAATAAATAAAACTAAGAAACCAAGGTTAATCCAACCACATGACCAATGTTAATTCATTGACCCCCAAAAAAAAAAAAAAAGAGAACAATGTTAATTCCCTCCCTCTTCCAAAACCCTCCTTTCATGGTTTCTCTATACAGTCACGGTTTTTCCTTCTATTGCAAATTAATATTTTGATTGACATAAAGAGTGAAAAACATAGGTAATTCACTTTCCTTTGCAATTTATATTCTGTATTAGCTCTAATCCGATCCCTTAGCACTATAGCCAGCCATGGAAGTTGAAACTTGGAACGACAAGAATATTAAGCCAGCAATGGAGGTTCAGTCAAGCCCGTTGATAAAGCTCATCTTGGTGACGTCAATTGCAGCCGGAATCCAATTCGGTTGGGCCTTGCAACTGTCGCTGCTTACTCCATATATGCAGCTCCTCCGCATATAAATTACAAAGGAAAGAGAATTACCTATGTTTTCCATTCTTTATGTCAATTAAACTATTAATTTGCAGTAGAAGGAAAAACCATAACAGTAACCATGAGATAAGGGTTTTGGAAGAGGGAGGGAATTAACATCGTTCTTTTTTTCTTGGGGTCAAGAAATTAACGTTAGTCATGTGGTTGGATTAAAGTTGGTTTCTTATTTTTAATTATTTTAATTTGATAATTATAATTTTAAATGAATATGAACCATAACATATTATAAAAGATACGTGTCATTATATAATTAAAAGAGGTTAGTAAAGTTAAAAAATTATAGTGCTTAAAAGAGTATCTAGATCATTTAGAAGAAAGGTGAGCATCCACTTGACTTAAAAAAATTGAGCAAAACTGCTTTCTATCTATGTAGAGTATAATATTAATATCATCCATTTATATTATGACACATGTATTTGTTATATTATATGACCGTATACTGGTGACACCGAAAATTTTCTACTTGGTGAGGGTCTAGTTGAGTTTGGTAATGTTTTGTAAAACGTTTTTTCATTTTACAAATTACAAAACAGGGGTGAAACACGTTTGGCACAATTTATTTCAAATTTATAGAAAAAAAAAAAATTTCAAGATACCATTTGAAAAATATACGAAACTTTTGAAAACAAGATAATTGTGTATCATAAGTTTTTTAAGAATAGAATCCCAAATTCATCAAAAACACGAGATTCACTTTACCAAAAAGACAGAAAAAAAGATGCTCATAACTGAAAGTTCAGAACGACTCAATCTCTTCCCTCTCATCTGGCTCAATATATATCTCTATTCTTCCATTCAAGCTTTTTTTTCTCTGGTCCCCATAGCCGTCTTTGTCAATAATTTCTTTCACAGCTTTACTGAACAAGGTAAGACTCTTTCAAACATATGCAAAAGTCAGAGTAAATTCTGCTCTATCTTTTTTTTGTTTCTCTGTATTTTCTTTGGTTATGGTATAGTATGTGTGTGCTGTAGAGACTACTTCAAGAGAGTGTGAGGATAGAGAAAGAAAAAAAAAAAAAAACAGAGGGTAGGTAGGGATTTATATTTCAGTAGAGTAGGTTTCAGAGCTTTGTAATGACAGATGAGATAAAAAAAAATTTTGGACGGTCGAAGAAGAGGTCAAAAGAGGTGAACATGTGGTAGAATATCCAAGAGGTAAAGGCAAAGGACTAGGTGCAGTATTAGGCTCAAGTTTCAATACACCTCCGTCTTTTTCTTGCCATTTTATATTTATTAGTTGTCTATTAACTTTATCATGTAATTATGGTTTTTATTTTTTTAATGTCATGGAATATTATTATACTAGCATTGATATGTGATTAAACCTTTTTCTTTCATTAGCATCTAAGTGACGATAGTTTAAGACTTTGAGCATGTATTTATCATCTAGCATTATGCATACAGAACTGTGCTTTCAAAAGTATCTCAGATATATTTGTGTCTAATGTTTGATTTAAATTAGGTATAAAAATCTTCTTTGTACATGGTATATGGTGCACTCTCTTAATGCTCTATATTGCTTGATTTGAATATAAAAATAATTTTCTTTAAGTCGAAAGCTGAATGGTCAACAAAAAATGAGGAATATTCATCCGTATATTGCACGAACATGTGAAGAAAGGAGATATGCAGACATTAACTTTTAAAAAGAAAATTTGGATGGATATAAATGATAAGCTGTTTGCAGAAACTACAAAAAGATATATTATTCCACAACTCAAATCTAAATTCAATAGATATGAAGAAAAAACATTGTGAATTTTCATATCTCATTAAACGTACATGATTTGGCTGAGATCCTATTGCAAGGATCTGGATCCTCTACCAGTTTTTCTCTACCAGATTGGTACAAGGCTTCTAATCATAGCCATTCAAAATATCCAAGAGATAGGATTGTGCCACGTGTTAAAAAAAATCTGAGTGCACTTCCCTCTCCTATCCTCTTCGCCTGCCACTGCCTTACCCTCCCATTTTCTTCTCTCCTCCACCCTCTTCCCTTCATCTCCTCTCCCAAAATCTGAGGGCTCAAGGCCTCAAAATCTGAAAAATAGTAGTAAAGTAATGGTGGGAAGATGGGGTTTAGAATTGGGAGGGTTTTAATGGATTTGCTTTGCTTTGCTGTGTGTGTTTTGTCTTTTGTATGGTTAGCGAGAACGAGGCTCAGGCTGATACCATTTTGAGGCCTTGAGCCCTCAGATTTTGGGAGAGGAGATGAAGGGAAGAGGGTGGAGGAGAGAAGAAAATGGGAGGGTGAGGGCGGTGGCAGGCGGCCGGAGGAAGTGGCGAAAAGGAAAGAATGAGAGGGAAGTGCACTCAGATTTTTTTAACACGTGGCACAATCCTATTTCTTGGATATTTTGAATGCCTATGATTAGAAGCCTTGCACCAGTCTGGTAGAGAAAAACTGGTAGAGGATCCAGGTCCCTATTGCAAACACTGCATCAGATGAAGTTTGGGCTAGCTATATTAAGGTACAATTGTGACTTCACATTAATTTTTTTTTTTTGGTTGCTTAGTGAATTTCCTACTGATCGATTGTAATTCATTAGTCTACTATATGTATTATTATATAGCTTTAGTATAAATAGCCTAATTAATGATGTGCATTTCTTCTCTTTCGTTCTTCTCTTTATTTTCTCAATGATATTGACACTTTACATAGTTTGCACTTTGCAGATAGTTCCAAGAGTGAAGCCCTATCGTCAAAAAGGGTTAGAACAAAACCAAATTTTGGGGGAGATTTTCAACACCACTACTGCAACAGGTCAATTGCATTATTCATCTAGCCAACTCCTTCCTAACTCAAACGATGAGCGTGAATTAGAGGACAATTTTCTCAAGACTGGAATTTACATTAATATTGAGGAGGATGCTGATGTTAACAATTCTCAACAAGATAAAGGAAAAAAGAAAACTTATTACTACTCCATCTTCAGAGTGTCGTCCAAAAAAATGGGACAAAATAATGGAAGCTTATTTGAAAGTTTGTAGAGACGTGATGAATGAAAAATTACACCGTACAAAGGAAAAATGAGTTGGAGAAAACAAGAAGTTATATTCGATCGAAGAATGCATACAAATTGTGGAGTCAATGGGAGACATTGTGCATAGTACATTTATCAAGATGATGGATAAGATTACAGTGATTGAATGGAGGAGGCTTTTTCTATTAGTTTGTCGAATATCATTGGATATGTTTGCTATTATGCTGGATATTATGAATAGTGTTGGATATTTTTTAATTTTTTGTTATTATTTTATTTGATATTATGATAATTTATGGTATTCATTAAATTTTTGTGACTTATAGTCAATTTGATTTTTTTTTTTAAAATTTAATTTGACTTTGAATATTTGGAAGGTACTAGAGATTGATTGTGAGACCCGTATTTTTCAAGGATTTATTCTAAATATTTTGAGAATTTATTTTGATTATTTTGTGAATTTATTTGAGAAATATAAAGGTTTTGGTTTAATTTTTAATTTTTGTTTTAAATTGGATTTGACCCAAAGTTGACTTTTAAAATTATTGGGCTTTCGTTTTTGACTTTGGGCCTATTAGATGGGTCTTGATTCCACGAGTTCGTAGTCACGAAGCAAGCGTAAACTGGATCTACGGTTTGAGAGTTACCGGCATTTGAAGTAAAGGGCGATCTTGTAATTTGTACCAAAGGGGTTTTAAAACCCAAAAATCAGACTTTTTATTATCTCTCTTTCTCTCTCTCTTTCTCTCTCACGCGTGTCTCTGTCTCTCTCGCCCATTCAGCATCGCTGCGCCTACCATAGGCGCGTCCAGGGATGGCTAGGCTCGGGTTTTGGCCTGCCGCCATCGCCTTCTTCTCCTCCTTCTACCCCTGGTCTCGGTTCACCTCAGGACCCCTCGAAATGAAAACCCAGCTCAAGGTCGATCATTGGAGCTTCGGCGGCGATGCGACTCCTCCAGCCAAATCGCGGCACTAGACCACCTGGGTCCTCCTCCTTTCACCACGACAAGTTCGGCCATGGTTCCCTCTTACTCCGACAACCCCTCGCAATGGCAGATTGTGGCTGAGAAGTCCGACGGCTTCTCTGGCGATTTTCTGGCTTTTTCGGCGACTTTTGGCCATTGACCCAGGTATAAGAGTTGATCCTATCGACGTGTCCTCCGTGCCTGTGTAATTCGTTTAGGTTGATTTTGAGTTTAGAAATTTTGCAGGTTGACCACCACAGATTGTTGTAAAATTTTATTTACTCGCAAATATACAAGTCGAGTAGTATATAAACGAGGTCGAACATCAAGGAGTGATGAAAAACGATACACTAAACTTAAACTTAAGTTAATTTAAAGTTAACATAGTTTGGAAATTTTGTTGGTTTGTGAGACAACTTAAAATAAAATGCAACTAAATTAAAAAGCAAATAAAGTAGATGAAAAGAGAATAAGGTAAATAAAATTGGAAGACTTGAAACTAAACAATGGTATAAGAACCAAGGTTAGGGTTCTACACCACTTATGAACATATTAAATGAAATGTTTAGTAATTTCCCCTTAAGGGAGGGCACCCAAGAATCACTTGATGCCCTCTTGCAAAGATAAATATGAATTAAGCACAAGAATTGAAGATTTATATGGTAGATCTTGATTTTGCTTAGAAAGTACAAATTTTAAGCAACTCAAGTAAACCAAAACTAAGGAATAACTAGAGTTCAAAAAGTTTGTGTTTAAAACAATTAACCATAAAGCTAAAATGTGGAAAGAGGATCTAACAACCCATAATATATGACATTATGGGTGAAAGAGAATCTCTATCTCATTTTAATATCAAAATCTAGAACTTGTAAGATCTTAAATAAGGGAAAAATTAACATAAAAACCTCATTTAATAATGTTCATGGTGGTGCTTCCCCCTTACCTTGGTAAGGAGGTTTAGTGACCACCCATGATCTTATATCTTAAATAAAAATAAAGAAAGAAATAAATGAGCATGTAATATAAAGAACAATAAAAATAAATAGTACTACTAACAATAAAATAAAGAACTATATAAAATAAAAGGCACAAAGTAAATAAAGGAAAAGAGAATAGACAAGAGTGACATAATATTGCAATTTCATTAAATAAAATGTAAGAAAAATTACATCATATTCTCTCTCAAACATCATAGCCAAATGGCTTGAGAGAGAAATCCTAGGAAAATACTAAAAAAAACAGCAAATTAAATTCTAGGGTGAAAAAAAGATGTGAAGAGGGGGGCTGAATGTTCCTATTTATAAGCAAATACTAGGGCTAGAAAATATCAGAAGAGATATTTGTGAAAGAGAGAAGCGCTGGAAACAGCTAGAAGGTGGGACACGTGTCAACACAAAAGTGGATGGAGGCTTGATTAATCAAGCAATTCTGCTGACGTGAAATCGGGTGCAGCGGCTTGAGTGACTTGCAGCTGCTTTGAATTGCGTGAGGGAGAGAGAAGACAAGGTGGCTTGTGGCTGCATGGTGGCTTGGCTTGGCTTGGCTCACTTGCATAAGTAGTTCACGTGGGCGAGGCTTGTGCTGCTGGGCAGAAGTATTGGCTGGCCACGTGTCGCCTGCTGGTTGGAGGAGAGGATGATTAATCAAAGGCAATTTGATTTGGGTGGTGGTGTTGTGACTCTTCGGCTTCCATTTGAAGATGTGGGCTGGGCCGGGCTGCTGAGTGAATGGCTGTTCGGCTTCCTGAAGGAATGGGCCGGAACTTGGGCTTTAATCTTCACTCATTTTCTTCCAATTTGGGCCGGCTTGGTGCGTGATTGGGCCACTGCAATTCTTTTGGGTTTCCCTCTTTATTTTAATTAAACCTACAAAATTCAAATAAACTAATTAATAAAAATTCTAATTTTAAATCTAACCTAAATAAAAATAAATGCAACCTAATAAAATCTAAGAATTATGACAAAAGCTAATAAAACCCACTAATTAACTAAATAATAAAAATAAGAATTAAAACACTAAAAATTGCTAAAAGGCATAGACAAAAATGTAAGATTTAAGGGTAAAAATTATATATTAAAATGAGCTTAACACAGACCACTGTGAGTCCCGCCGTGTTTGGTCGTGCCGATGACTCCAATGGTTGGTTTTTGGCCTCTGGCCTGTCACCCGAAGCTTGTGGGTGAGTTTCTGTGCGTTTTGTGTGTCGTTCTAAGTCGGGCAGCCACCACGTGTGGCGATTGCGGTCCGTTTCGGTCGCTTTTGGCCCACTTGTGTTTTCGATTGTATTTGATTTGGTTGTCTGGTCTTAACAGGTACACGGGCTTGAAAAATTTTATCAGAGATAGACCCAGCCAGATGTGTGTGGATTGAAAGACCCAAGGACCAAGACCTTGAGTGGGCGACTACGTGAGGCAATGGCGAGCTACCAGGTGAGGAGAAGTGAGTGATCCCACACTGCCTGGGGGAGGAATGATGATGTTACAAAAGGTTTGAGAAAATCAGTTGAGAAAAATGTTTGAGAAAGCGAGTTTGAGAAAAAAATGATTTTCAAGTGATTTCAGAAAAGTATTTTATTTGAGCCATGAAAAGTTTGAGAAAGTTTTGTGAAATGTCCACTGCAGTGCCATCGCCTCTCTGCTTGTCAGCAAGTTCAGGAAAGTTGAAGTTTGAGACTTAGTATGAGGTTTGAATTTAGAAAAGTTTGAAGTTGGAGTAAGTTTATTAGTTAGAGAACAAAGGTTTAAGCGAAATAGTGAAGTAGGGTTTTTAGTTGGTTGAAGAGTTAGTTCACCGAGTAAGTAGGGTTATCGAGGTAGTAGCTAGCTAGGTAGGACCTAGAATGTTGTTTGTTTGCCAGAACTCGGCGATTACAGTTTTGCAATCTCAAGTGGCAACGCTTCAGAAGTGGTTGAGCGACTCGCACAAGAAGATGAAAGTTCTCAAAAAGAAGAATCTAGAGTTATCGAGAACTGGAGGAAACTACTCGAAGGAATTGGTGACGAAGCTTGATGCACTCGAAAGATCTTGGAAAACGGATGCGGATGAAGCATGACAAGCTCGTTACCTGCAGTTCTCAAGTGAAGGTTTCGATCATCATCGTATTTTTATTTTCCTTCTTGCTTGTGTTATTCTCAGTTTTCTTTTAACTAAAAGGGCTTTTCTGGAGTGTGTTTTGTTGTTGTTTGTGCTTGCTTGAGTTTGTATGAAGTTGTTCTGCTTTTATTTTTCCTTGGGAATTTTGAGGACGAAATTCTTTTAAGGGGGGTAGATTGTGAGACCCTGTATTTTTCAAGGATTTATTCTAAATATTTTGAGAATTTATTTAAGAAATACAAAGGTTTTGGTTTAATTTTTAATTTTTGTTTTAGATTGGGTTTAACCCAAAGTTGACTTTTAAAATTAGTGGGCTTTCGTTTTTGACTTTGGGCCCGTTGGATGGGTCTTGATTCCACGAGTTTGTAGACATGAAGCAAGCGTAAACCGAATCTAGAGTTTGAGAGTTACGGGAATTTGAAGTAAAGGGCAATCTTGTAATTTGTACCAAAGGGGTTTTAAAACCCAAAAATCAAACTTTTTTTTATCACATTCTCTCTCTCTCTCTCTCTCTCTCTCTCTCTCTCGCCCATTCAACATCGCTGCATCTGCCACTGGCGCGTGACGGCACGTCTAGTGGCGACTGGGCTCGGGTTTTGGTATGTCGCCATCGCCTTCCTCTCCTCCCTCTACTCCTAATCTCAATTGAGCTCAGGACCCCCCGAAATGAAAACCCAGCTCAAGGCCGATCGTTGGAGCTCCGGCGGCAATGCGACTCCTCCGGCCAAATCGCGGCACCGGACCACCTGGGTCCTCCTCCTCTCACCACAGCGAGTTCGGCCATGGTTCCCTTTTGCTCCGACAACCACTCGCAACGGCGGATTGTGGCTGAAAAAGTCCAACAGCTTATCTGGCGATTTTATGGCTTTTTCGGCGACTTTTGGTTGTCGACCCAGGTATAAGAATTGATCCTCTCGACGTCTCCTAAGTGCTTATGTAATTCGTTTAGGTTGCTTTTGAGTTCTGAAATTTTGTAGGTTGACCACCACGGATCACTGCAAGTCACGCCATGTTTGGTCGTGCCGATGAATGGTTGGTTTTTGGCCTCTAGCTAGTCACCCGAAGCTTGTGGGTGAGTTTCTGTGTGTTTTGTGTGCTGTTCTAAGTCGGCCAGCCACTGCGCATGGTGATTGCCGCCTGTTTCAGTCGTTTTTGGGCCACTTGTGTTTCCGATTGTATTTGATTTGGTTATCTAGTCTTAACAGGTACATGGGTTCGGAAAATCTTATTCTCGATGCTTTTATGCTGTCGGATTTGATATCCAAGCAAAGGCGCCGTGAAGGGCATTTTAATATTTTCACGTGGTTGCACTGTGAATAAAATTAGATTGTTTGATTGTTTGTTTGATTGCTTGTATGCATTTGTTTGCTATCATTTGGTTTGTCTATGACTTGGTAAAGTCTAGGCTTGAATCTTGAGGATGAGAATGTTGATGATTTTGCCATGAGATTATGGAATATGATATGTGGTTTGGATTATCGTGAATTAGTTGGAGATATGGTATAGGCATATAATTTATGTTTGAGGTTGATGATGGATGATTAAGCTTGAATTGTTAGAATGACTATTACATTTCTATTGGTGGGATTTTAATTGTGAATATGAGAAAATTATGATTATCTTGGTACTTGAATCATTAGTGAATGAAATATTAAGTGATTGAGTAGTTATGGATATTATTGTGGATTATTATTGAGTATAAAAATTGAATAATTATTGAGAATAATTGTTTAAGTCATTTCACTCATATGAGCTTTTGAGCTTACCGAGTTTGTTGTATAACCACGTACACCATGAATGTGGTGTAGAGTTTGTGTTTTGCAGGTTAAGCAGGTTAGGGAACACTACATTGGTATCTATTTGGGTACCCGTCTGATATAGCGTGTCGTGATATTTAATGTTCACATTTTAGATATCAGTTTTAAACTGATATGTAAACATTGTTTATATATCCGATTTGATATTATTTTTGATATCTATAAAATCCGAATATCAATAATTCTGATCAATAGATATCGTATTTAAGGTAGAATATGATATAAAACCATGATATCAATATTAGGTTTGAGATAGAATATAATTTAAAATCATGATATCAATATTAAGTATATGATAAAATCTAATATGTAATCTCGATATCAATATCAGGTATAGAACATACTCTGATATCTAAATATTGTTTATATATCAGGTCTGAGAGAGAATCTGATATCAAAATGACATAACATTTCAGTTTTTAGACCAAAACTAATATTGTTTATTATTTCAAGTTTAAAAAAAAGATTTGGAATGTATGATATATATTAATTTTTTTTTTCACCTAAAAAGGATATCAATGAATTAAATATACAATTATGTCTGTAATTTGAAATGGCCTGAAATTTCAAAATCTTTCATTCCCATATATTTTATATTTCAAGCACCAATAACATTCAAAGTACCCAAAAAGGGATTACAATATAATATCCAACAAGTAATACTATAGTTAAGGAAATACATAAAGAATTACTAAAATATGACTGATGGTACAAATTTGAAGATACAAAGCTAACAACTTCATCTAGCTAGTGAAGTAGAATCATTCACATCTTAAAGTTGTGTTGATTGAAATTAAATATACATAAACTCTTCTCATGAACACTAGACTTGCAAAAGCATAATGCAATGGTCTTTAATAGTATTGGCTAATATACTGAACAAATGGTCCAAGATTTAAAACAAAATCACAATAGTACACACAAGGAAAGAATCTATATCCACTGTTGTACATAAAAAATGAAAAAGTTGATAGTGATGATATATATATATATATATAAAAGTTGATAGTGATATATATTAAGGTTTTGACAAGGTTAAAAATATCAAGAGTTGTTTACAACACAACCAAGAAAATATATGAACTATGATACTCATCTACAACTTTGACATACCCAATTCTTGAAGCTTTAGCAAAGTTACTAAGCCATTTATAAACATTATAAAATCATGGACAAGCAAGACCAAATGGAATGGCAGGTACATTTAGAAATGACTTCATATTCAGTAATAACTAGATAAGAAATAAATGAACAAAAATTATGTTAATTTTTTTATACAATTTACCATGAAACTCAAAGTAAAAAAAAAGAAGCAGAATGGGGTGAGGAAACAAGTATTAAAGTACTATAGTAGGACACCTAAGTAACTCATTTCTTTCTTCATGTTTTCAGTTTAATAGGAAGGTAGTTTATACTATTATCTTTACTAGTCATACAAAACTCTCACGAAATCTTCTCAAAGATTAATACTTAAACATTTTCTATTACCATCAGAACTTGTGATGCCCCTAATATCACTATATATATGACCAGATATATTACATCAACAATCTGCAACATAATAAATTTGTTAATATTCATCATATCAGAAAAGCATATACAATTTAAAATTTATGTGCCCACCTTGATAGTATAAATAATGACATTCAAAATTAACTTAAAGTCTTAACAACTTATCTGATAAAGAGTATTAGACAAGATTATATACCATGTTGGTTAAACAAATTTGAGTATCATATAGATGATAAGTATCATTACCTTGCCATCGTATTCTTTCTTAAGTAACACTATAGGAGCAATATATTCTTTCTTCAGTAACACTTGCAAATAGAGCTGTTGCTATATGTTAATTTCATTTATTGAAAGGTTAGATACCATATAAGCGACAAATTTTACAGCAAAAACAAGGGACAGTTGTTCCTCACAAGTTGCAAAGCAAGACTAGCACGGAGTTTCCTTTTCATGTCTGCTTTAGAACTGAAGTCCAGATTAACCTAAAAAAGTTAACAAATAAGTTGTGCATTAGTTTAAAAGATCTGCCTCCTTTACAGATCAATGGAATAACAAATTATGAAACATGCCTGATTAGATTAGTAACAATCATCTTACCTGTACAGTACAAGTCCTGAACATCACATCAAGTCTAAGCGAGCCAACCTTGAGCATGTAATTTCTAATAATCTCATATCTTGCCTGAACCAAAATAACCGGTCAGTATGCAACTAANTAAAAAAAAAAAAAAAGGCCTCAGAAAGTCATGGCCCTGAGTTATTTGTACATGTAAAATTGCAAAATCATACAACTTATGGCAATTTTCAGAACCATTACAGAAGAAAGTCAAAGAAATAACTGAATGCAATTAATAAGTACTTACAAACTTGGGGAAAAAAAGAATAACAGATTAAAAAAACCAAAGAGAAATAGCAAGATGGAGAACAACTAAAACAGAGGGATTCATCCAATACAAAATATTTCATGATCTAATTACCCTATTCTCCATAAATTTAAACCCTACAAGTCATAGCAATTTATCTAATGGGCTAATATCATAACATAATTGATTTGATCAACTATAAATTTAGTATAAATCTTCAGATTTCTCGTTGAAGGAGAGAAGTAAAACAACTAAATTAACCCTAGACCCATTCATAAAATCAATGAAAAACTGGTCTTCAAATCAAAAAACACAATAAACATAAATGAAGAAATATTAAGATAACAATAAAAAAGATGAAAAGAACACTTACCTAAGTGCAAATTGATGGTAAGCCGCTCCTAAGAATGACTTGACAATTTTTACAATATGAGGCATGTTGCCACACAATGTAGAGCATTCCAGAAAATCACACAAGAGAGGACAAATAACAAGCAGAATTATTGGAGTAGCAGTTAAATTACACTTACTGAGATAGAACCTATGCAATTGACACCTCGCTGGAAAACAAATATAAACATTGGATCTAAAATTATATTTGTTACATCTCCTTCCACCATATTTAAACAGACAATTAATAAATTAGAACAATTAAGTTGAAGACTGTTAATATTATAACTGGTAATAACTCACCACATGTAAAAAGGCTCCCATGCCATATTATTTTGCTAATCTCCAAATTTCCAGAGGTACGAACAGTCCCTTTAAGAGCAAAAAGATGTAGAACATGAATAAGTAGAACATTTTTTTAATAGGTAAAGCTAAAAGCAGAGAAAAATTTCAGGAGTAAAATAATATGAACCTGGGGAAAGTCAATAGCAAGCCAATTGTCAGGAAAGAAAAAAAAATGGACATTCTTATCTGGTTAACACTATCACACAAATGAATCACTTCGTACATAGTTTCACCTAATTTTGTAGAACAATCGATCCATTGGGTTCATTGAATGAACAAATAGGGGTAGATCTCAACCAAACCTAACAAATTGAAAACTCACACAATAAAAAAAATTGATCAATAACAAATTAAAGACTTGATAAAAGAACTTCTCAAAAGCCTTTACCCAATGAGACATGACAGGTGTGGCGAGTCTGGGCTTGAACTTGAAGAGGTGGAGGCTGAGTGGCGACAACGAGTGTGTGAGGCTGATGAGCAGATAGTCCAAATCTCACTCACTAATTTATAGTTTTGTTCTACAAAATGGAGCACACAGAAAACGCCCTTGTGAGCAAACTAATTTACCCAAAAATTTAGAAACTAATTTACCCAGAAATTCATACTTCACCTGTCGAAAGGATCTTCAAGCGGTGGCGGCGACGGCAAGAGAGAGGTTGGGGTGCGACTGGTCAGGTTGTTCTTTGACGTCTGTGAATGGAAAGGCTAAGAGTCAGAGGGTGAGAGAGAGACATAGAAGTGAGAGTGACAGAGAAGTGAGAGTGAGAGAGACAGACGAACTCACAATGAAGTCTGGGAGTGGCGACGGCGACGGCGACAGCGACGATGAGTGTGTGACATTGATGAGCTGAGACAGCTTTTGCGAGATGGAATTTGCGAGAGAGAGACAGAGAAGTAAGTTGAGAGATAGACCTAGGTTTTTAATTTTTAGTATATCGATATGTATATGTCTAAGTGTTAGGAGTTGGGAGTAGGACAAAAAAATTTAAGTTACAAAAAAAAAATTACATATCAGTGAGTTTGAGTATTAGGATAAAAAGTTATTAGTGTTGTGTTAAGATATCAGTTAACAATTTATACTGATGTTTTTATAAGTTCATAGAAAAATGAAAATATTATATATCAGTTGAAAAAAATCATGTGATATCTAATAGAGTTTAGAAATCAGCTAAAAAATTATCTGATATTATAATTTTTACAATATCAGTCATATTCAAATCTGATATAAAATGGGTGATATCTATTGACAATATTCTTATAGTGGAAGCAGTGAAGAGAAAATAAGGTAGTGAGATCAACTTTGATTTGTTTAAACATTTTTATAGAGAGGTTTTACATAAATATTTTATTTGAAAGAAATGTATTTATTTATTTTTATATGCATGGCTCATTGCATGAGAAAAGAGTTTAAACGTTTGATGTTTCAGTATTTTTATGGGCCGAGGTTCAAGACATTACATCGATGCTTACTGATAAGGAAGACAGTGATTCAGATAGTTCATCAGAACTTGAACAAATGGCACATAATATGTTTATTTGCATAAATATATATATTTATGAGTATTGGCGTTCATATATGGACAAGACTTCTTGTCATACTTCAACTTTATTTGGCCATGAATATGTGCAAGAGTTATTGAATAGACATCTTGATAGAATTTATAATTCATTTCGGATGGACAAACATATATTTCTTAGGTTATGCTGCATGCTTGAGAGTTTAGATTTATTACACAATGATAGACGTACATGTGGGTATTCAATTTTCTTATTCATAGTGTCTCATAGTGTGTGTATGAAAGTTGTTGCTGAGCGCTTTCAAAGGTCTAAGGAAACTATTCATAGACAATTTAAGCATGTATTGGCAGCTTTATGTAGGTTATCGCCGCGCATTATACGCTCACATAGTCGAGGGAAAACACCTCCTGAGATTTTGAGCAATCCAAAATATTATCCATATTTTGAGGCAAGGAATTAGTTATATATATATTTTTTATTTCTAATTAATTATATTATTGTATATATTATCATTAATTTATATATGTTTTTTCAGAAGTGTATTGGTGCAATTGATAGAACGCATGTTGCTACATGAGCACCTGCTCAAAAGCAAACCTCATATCGAGGTAGGAAGGTCATTGTAACTCAAAACGTCATGTGCACATGCTCTTTTGACATGATATTTACTTTCGTTTACACTAGATGGGAAGGGACTGCAAATGATTCAAGGGTGTTTACAGATGCAGTTATAAAGCCAGAGAATGAGTTTCCTTTTTCCAAATGAGAAAATGGTTAGGGGAAGAGGAGAGTAGGTTATTCCAAACTCTTGGGGGGCAATCCCAAAGAAAGGAATTTCGGCTAATAAAGGAGATGATTACTCGGCCAAAAGAAAAGTTGGCCCCAATCAAAGAAATTGTGTTGAGCAGCTGGTGCCAATGCTATAACGACCCGACCCAAAGTTAACTTTTAAAAATAATAGACTTTCGTCTTTGACTTTGGGCACATTGGAAAGGTCTCGAGTCCACGAGTTCGTAGACACGCGGCACGCGTCAATTGGAGCTACGGTTTGAAAGATACTGGCTTTTGAAGCGAGTGGCAAACTTGTAATTTTTATGAAAGTGGGTTTTAAATACCCAAAAGTCAGATTTCTCTCTCCTGATTTTCAGACTCTCTCTCTCCTCTATCACGCGTTTCTCTCTCTCCCCCGGTTTTCTCTCTCCCCGCGACCTCTCTCTCGGATCGATCCTCGGTCGTCCGGTGTCGGACTTCAGCGATCCGACCGACGATGGACTCGTCTCCACGCCGCCTACCTCCCAGTGAGGTCCGATCAGCCAACCCAGCCGCGACGACGGCGCAACGGCGCGGTTTTTGAACGAAGCTCTCTGACGACGACGCGACTTTTCCGGCGAGTTCGAGGGCGACGATCACTTGGGTCTTCTTCCCCAGTCCACGGCGAGTCCTGTAGTGCCACCCCCTTGCTCCGACAACCCCTCATGACGGCGGATCGTAGCCGAGTAGTCCGCTGGCTTCCGCCGCCGATTTCGGCCATTTCCGGCGAGATTTGGTCGTCGGTCCAGTTGTCAAAAACGATCCTCGAGGTATGGATAATCTTTCCCCTAAGGTGGGCACGTCCAATTTTGAGAAATTGAAATTTTGATTTTTAGGGTATTTGTTATATTTCGAATTTCTTGAAATTGGACTTGAATTTGAATTGTTTTTGTGCAATTGAAGATTTTATTATGCAATTAGGATTATTTGGAGCTGAATTTGGGTATTTCTAGGTTTGTGCCGCCGTTGCCACCGTCGACCCCGCCCCTCGTGGTGGCGGGTTGGATGGTTTCTTGTATTTTTCCACTCCCTTAGAGTTCTAGTAGCTTAATTCTAGGTTCGGTGACTATCTGGGGTTATTTTTGTGTGTTGTTTTTGGCCGGGCAGCCACCGTGTGTGGTGGTTGGCCGCTCGTTTCGGTTGTTAAACAGCTAGTTAAAGAATCTATTGTATATTATTGGTTGTCTGGTCTTAACAGGTACATGGGCTCGGGAAATCTCATTCCCGATGCCGTTATGTTGCCGGATTTGGTAGCCGAGCAATGGCACCGTGAAGGGCATTTTGGACTTTTACGTGGTTGAATTGTCTGTTTTAAAGATTTGCTGTTTTACGTTAGAGAAGATTAGGTGTAGGATTTGAATTAGGAGAATGAATTGACGACGATTTGAGGCGAAGGAATTAATTGGGAATTATAGAGTTGCTTAGAGGAGAGTCACCAAATTAGAGAAGGATTATTTATAGTCGAGGTTAATGATTGATGATTAGGCAGTTATTATATAAAAATGATCAAATTAATTATTGAGGAAAAGTCAGTATGTTTCGAGTGACAGACAAGTGATGGTTTATAAGCGGGGATCAATTTCGAAAGGATTCGGTAGAGTTCGGAGAAATTTTGGTAAAAATGTTGTGAGTTGGAAATGCGAGTACTGATTGGACGAGCCTGCTCGTATGGAGTGACCCCTCCGTACGAGATTGTGGTCAAGATACGAGCCTGCTTGTGCGGAGAGACCCCTTCGTACGAGATTGTGGCCAGGATACGAGCCTGCTCGTGCGGAGAGACCCCTCCGTACGAGATTGTGGCCAGGATACGAGCCTACTCGTGCGGAAGGGTCATCCGTACGAGATTGTGGCCAGGATACGAGCCTGCTTGTGCGGAGAGACCCCTCCGTACGAGATTGTGGTCAGGATACGAGCCTGCTTGTGCGGAGAGACCCCTCCGTACGAGATTGTGGCCAAGATACGAGCCTGCTTGTGCGGAGAGACTCATCCGTACGAGATTGTGGCCAGGATACGAGCCTGCTCGTGCGGAAGGGTCATCCGTACGAGATTGTGGCTAGGATTTGAGCCTGCCCGAGCGCGGGATTGTGGTCAGGACATTGTCTACAGTACAGGTACGAGGATGATGTGAGTTTTAAGAATAAGTATTTCGAGATATCAGTTTCCAAGGATAAATTCAGTTCAGAGCTTGATTTACGGTTAAGGGGATTTAAAAATGGTTTTGAAAGGAGATTTTTGGAAGTAGTTATAAAGCTGGAGGATTTCCAAGAAACGAAGTGTGTGAAATTAGATAGATGGTTGTTGGGTTGCTTGTATTGCATTTGTTTATTAGGACTTAGTGAAATCTAAGCTTGAATCGTGAGTACGGAAATGATGGTGTCTATGCATTGAGGATATTAATTAGGATGTGAATGATTGAGGTTGAGGTTAATGGTTCATGATTATGCAATTGATTTGTCAGAGTATAATTATTATTATTGATGAGATTTAGTGTACATTTGAGGAGTTTTTGATTTTCTTGATGCTTGGATGATTGGTGGTGGAATGTTTTGTGATTAAGTAATTATTGATATTTTGTGGATTATTTTTGAGTTTGGGGATTGAGAAAATTATTGAGGACAATTATTATTATGTCATTTCACTTATACGAGCTCTAGTGAGCTTACCCGGTTTGTTGTATAACCCGGTACACCATGGATGTGGTGTAGGATTTGTGTTTTACAGGTTAAGCAGGCTGAGGAAGCAGTGAGGAGAAGACGAGGTAGTGGGACCCAGAAAGATTTATTTAATCATTTTCACTCAGTGGTTTGTTTAAAATGTTTTTGACAGAATTATATTTACTTATGTTGTTGTGCATGGCTTAAAAGTAAAAGAAAACATATTTAACAGTTTGATGTTCAGTATTTTCATGGGTCCGAGGTTCGGGGTGTTACAAATGCGAAGTGGCACTTGAAGCCTTTAGGGTGGAATCGGTAAAAAAGAATGAGGAAAACGATCACGTTCCAAAGTTGTCTCAAAATCGGGACAAAAGTATGCTGACCATGGACCATGAAAAGAAAAAGGTTGGCCAATGGCACAAATTAGAGAAGTCAACTGAGCATCATCTTCAAGAAAAAAGCAAAGGAAAAATGGATGAATTGTCACCGCCAAAGAATTTCGGCCCTCATAACCCAAGAAGGAAGATTGACCTGGGTGGCAGGACAAAGCTTCTACTTGAAGGTGATTTCTAGGGTGAAGGGAAGCCAATAACATTTCAGCCCAAAGACAAGGGCAAAGGAAAAATAGAGAATATGGTACCACCCAGGGATGATAGACTTCGTAATCCAAGAAGCAAAATTGAGTTAGAAAACGAGTCAAGATAGTCACTACAAGAAATCAGGGCTTTGGCAATGATTGAAAGTCGTTGTCTAAAGCTTGCAATTTGTTGCCTAAAACTATCGGCAACAAAATTCTGCTGTTGCCATGGGCTTTGCCCTAGAACCCTTGCCAATGACTATAGACAACAATTTTGGTGGTCGTTGGTAATTGTGCAACGAATATTTCGTTGCCGATTCTGGCATAGAAAACCAAATTTGAGGGATATTTAACAACGATCACCACATTGCCTATTTTATTATGCAATACTATTGTCGTTGCCTTATTAATTTATACGCAACTACTTTGGTATTACCGAATAAATTTTGGTAACAATCCATGTCGTTGCATATATCATTTAGACAACAAAGGTCGCGTTACGTATTTTATTACGCAACACCGTTGTTGTTGCCTTTCCAATTTATAGGCAACCACTATGTTGTTGCTTAATAATTTCGGTGAAATTCTATGGTGTTGCCTATGCTATCAAACAACGACTCTATTGTTAGTAAAGTATGAAATATGCAAGGATCATGGCATTGCCTAATCTTCTTCGCAACCATGTCATCGTTGCCTTTTTCCTGAAAATGCAACATGGTTTAGTCCTTGCCTAATTTTTTTAGCAACCAAACCATGTCATTGTTGTCTTTTCCCTCAAAAGGCATCATGGGTTGGTCCTTGGCTAATTTTCTTGGAAACCATGTCATTGTTGCATTTTCCCTCAATTGCCAACATGGTTATCGTTGCCTTTTGAGGTGCGTAACGTGATTTCCATTTAGAATTGGCAATGAATAATTTTTTAATTATCAATTATTTATTTTAATTAATTTTCATAAATATAAATAATATTATTATTTCAACATATAAAAGTTAAAATCTCAATAAAGCTTTATAATATAATAAATTCAAATGTTAAATTGATCGTCATATTCGAACTTGTCTAATCTAAAACTTAAACAAAAATTTAATAAATCCAAATGTTAGAAAATGATAAATTAAACACATATGTAATAAAGCTAAAACAAAGCAACTAAATCAAATTTCATCCTTATCCTCATCCTCACTACTACTGTTTGGAATGACACAACTTGAGCTTTCTCCAATTAGGACCTTGGAATGACACAACTTGAGCTTCCTCCAATTGGGCTTGCAATAGGCGTATGGCCTTGTTCTTTAGGCTAGGGTTATGCGCATGGCCCATGGTGCATGGGCTGCATGTGAGGTCCATGTCATGTGATGATGTGGCACGGTTGACCATTGACTTTGACGTTTGACCAAAAGTCAACGTACCTTGACAAAAAAGATTATTTATGAGATTCTCTAAAGATTCCTTCCAGATTCTAGATCTTTCTTGTTGTAAAATTTTATTTACTCGCAAATTTACGAGTCTAGTAGTATATTAACGAGATCGAAGCTCAATGAGTGATGAAAAACGATACACTAAGTTTAAACTTAAGTTAATTTAAAACTAACCTAGTTTGGAAATTTTGTTGGTTTGTAAGGCAACTTAAAATAAAATGCAACTAAATTAAAAAGCAAATAAAGTAGATGAAAAGAGAATAAGGTAAATAAAAGTGCAAGAAGTGGAAAAATTAAATCTAGAAAGGAAAATAACAACTTTTTGGTTATAGAAGCTAAATAATGGTATAAGAACCAAAGTTAGAGTTCCACACCACTTAAGAACATATTAAATGAAATTTTTAGTAATTTCCCTTTAAAGGAAGGCACCCAAGAGTCACTTGATGCCCTCTTGCAAAGATAAATATGAATTAAGCACAAAAGTTGAAGATTTATATGGTAGATCTTGATTTTGCTTAGAAAATAAAAGTTTTAAGCAACTCAAGTGAACCAAAACTAAGGAACAACTAGAGTTCAAAAATTTTGTGTTTAAAACAATTAACCATAAAGCTAAAATGGGGAAAGATGATCTAACAACCCATAATATATGATATTATGGGTGAAAGAGGATCTCTATCTCATTTTAATATCAAAATCTAGAGCTTGTAAGGTCTTAAACAAGGGAAAAATTAACATAAATATTTCATTTAATAATGTTCATGGTGGTACTTTCCCTTTACCTTGGTAAGGAGGTTTAGTGACCATCCATGATCTTATATCTTAAATAAAAATAAAGAAATAAATAAATGAGCATGTAATATAAAGAACAATAAAAATAAATAACACTACTAACAATAAAATAAATAACTACATAAAATAAAAGACATAAAGTAAATAAAATATTAGAAGAAGAGAGATATAATATTAAAGTTAACCATAAAATAAAAGGCATAAAGTAAATAAAGGAAAAGAAAAGAGAGAAGAGAGACGAGAGAAGAGAGAAGAGAGAAGAGAGAAGAGAGAAGAGTGACATAATATTAAAATTTCATTAATTAAAATGTAAGAAAAATTACATCCTATTCTCTCTCAAACATCATAGCCAAATGGCTTGAGAGAGAAATCCTAGGAGAATACTAGAAAAGGCAGCAAATTAAATTCTAAGTTGTATGAAGAGGGGGCTAAATGTTCTTATTTATAGGCAAATACTAGGGTAGAAACTATCAGAACGGGGAGAGATGGTGACAGCTATTGAGATAATGATCAACACAAAGAGCTGGCGTTGAAGCAATCGGGAAGCAACTGGAAGATGGCCACATGTCGCCTGTTGGTTGGAGGACTGCTTGATTAATCAAGCAATTCTGGGCGGAAAGAAAGGGTGGGTTGCGGCTGGCTAGCAGGAATACTAGAAAAGGCAGAAAATTAAATTCTAAGGTGTATGAAGAGGGGGCTAAATGTTCCTATTTATAGGCAAATACTAGGGTAGAAACTATCAGAAGGGGGAGAGATGGTGACATCTATTGAGATAATGATCAACACAAAGAGCTGGCGTTGAAGCAATCGGGAAACAACTGGAAGATGGCCACATGTCGCCTGTTGGTTGGAGGACTGCTTGATTAATCAAGCAATTCTGGGCGGAAAGAAAGGGTGGGTTGCGGCTGGCTAGCAGGAATACTAGAAAAGGCAGCAAATTAAATTCTAAGGTGTATGAAGAGGGGGCTAAATGTTCCTATTTATAAGCAAATACTAGGGTAGAAACTATCAGAAGGGGGAGAGATGGTGACAGCTATTGAGATAATGATCAACACAAAGAGCTGGCATTGAAGCAATCGGGAAGCAACTGGAAGATGGCCACATGTCGCCTGTTGGTTGGAGGACTGCTTGATTAATCAAGCAATTCTGGGCGGAAGGAAAGGGTGGGTTGCGGCTGGCTAGCAGGAATCGGCTGCATGGGGAGGCGTGAGAGAGAGAGAGAGAGAGAGAGAGAGAGAGAGAGAGAGAGAGAGAGAGAGAGAGAGAGAGAGAGAGAGAGAGAGAGANGAAATGGGAAGCGGCTCAAGGCTTGGCGGCTTGGAAGTGGCTCGGCTCACATGGGTGAGTGTTTGTGCTGCTGGGCGGAAGAAGTGATGGCCACGTGGCACTTGCTGAGTGGGTGATGGGTTGATTAATCAACAAAAATTGGCTAGAAGCTTTGCTGGGCGTAGTGACCGTTCGACTTCCTAGGCTGGGCCTCAACGCAAGTGGGCTTCTCCTCCTTCATTTCTTGTTTGGGCCGACTGCTTCATTTATTGGGCTTTTGTGTTCATTTTCTTTAATTTAAACCTACAAAATCAAAATTAAAATAAACAAATTAAAATAAAATCTAATAGACAGTTAAATAAAACCTAATAAATTCTAGGTATTAAGACAAAAACTATAAAACCCATTAATTAACTAAATAATAAAAATAAGATTTTAAAACACTAAAAATGTTCAAAGACAGACAAAAATGTATGGTTTTAAGGATAATATATATATATAATGAGTTCAACACTTCTAGAAGATTCCCTCAAGATTCTTTTTTTCATTTTTTCTATTTTTAGCTCAAAATAGCCTCATTCAGTTTCTTTCTCCATCATTGCTTCATTTAACTTACAAAACACTAAAACAAACTAATAAGACCTAAAATATCGAGTTTTTGTACTCTAAGTTAGAGAATTAGTATCATAAAATGATGCAAATTGGACAATCAACATTGCAAAACAGCAAAACAGCAAAGTTTCAAACCTACTCAAAGTTTCAAAATACATATTACAAACCTAAATAATAGATAAGACTTTACAAACCAAAATGCTCCTAAGTTTCAAAATACAAATGTACTAAAAATCAAAGAAAGGCTACAAAGCTCATAAAACAAAATCAAATGTAGGAGAGCATGAGCAGGCTACAACCATTTATTAGGAGAGCATGAGCAACCATCTAACAGCAAAGTGAAATGTCCAGGCCTTTTAGTCTTCTAGCAGCATGTGTCCAACATAAAATCTTCCTGAAATGCAACAAACACCAAGTTACGATTACCTACTCAACTTTACACAATTGACAAAGTCAAAATAATAAGTTAATAACTTACTGCTAACAACAATTAATCTCTTGGAGGAGGAAGGGCTTGACTTGTACAAAGTTGTGAAATAGGCAGCACTTCAAACAAATCAATACAAATCAAGGAATCAATAAATCAAGAAATAAAAATCAAGCATTTACTTGATTTAATTTCTTCAAGTTCTTTGTATAATTCAACTTCATCCGTTGTTTGCTCCTTGTAGAATCTGAATTCTTTTGACCTAAGACAATCAACTGTACACACTAATGCCTCTACTGTTTTTGGGGTGAAATAAGCTCTAAAATGATCCACAATCCTCCTTCCCAAGCTAAATGCATTCTTACTAGCCACTGTTGAGCTTGAGATGTCAAATATATCCTTGGCAACCTTTGAAATGATTGGATACCAATATTGATTAACTTTCCACCACTCTAAGAGATCAAACCCCTTCCCTCCTATTTTCTCAAATGGATCACTCAGATACTTATCCACTTCATTGGATATCTCAGTCGACTCTTCCTCCAATCTTTTCCTTTTAACCTTCAATTACAGCATACTAAGTCCATCTTCTTCTTGTATGACCACATTAGAAGTACTAGATGATTGTGTGACTATGCTATCTCCTCCTCTTTTGTATGCACTGTGCAGATTTAGCAAGAATTTTTTAATCTCACCAATAATATGTGAGATGTGGTTAGAATCTGTCCCTAGTTCTTCGAAGACAGCTTTAATCAATTGAACCTTAAATTTAGAGTTCAACACATGTGCCACATATACAAGCTTGTTCACATCCTTGAAATCTGCCCCAATACTTGTTAAACTTAAGAATCATTGAGGCAGCAACCTTTTGCATCACCAAATTTGAATAATCAGACTCTTTATCCCTAATCTCACATTGCAACTCACTTAATTGAACACCAATCAGTGGTGCTATACAGTTTTTGGTAGCACTAAGCGCTAGGGTTGCTTGATAGAACCTTTTAAGGAAATGCCCAAAGGCATTTGCCTTGTCACAATCCTCATCAGTTGGAGGACCAACCCTAATTGTTCCATCCCTTTCTTTTTCCTCAAAATATGCACTAAAAGGCCTATACTCTTCTGCTATCCTTGTAAAGACCTTTTTGTATTTGGCAGCACCCTTCAACATTAAGTATGTGGAATTCCACCTAGTTGTCACATCCATTGGCACATTGGACATGGCCCCTATCTTCAAAAGAACTGTAAACTTCCTAAATCTGTCTAATCTTTGAGGATTTAAGTGAATCCACTTTACACAATTCCTAATGCCCTCTATTGACCTAATCAACTCCTTCAAACCATCCTTTACAATCAGATTGATGATGTGACAAGCACACCTCATGTGTAAATACATGCCACCCAACAACAATGCATTTGCCTCATTCAACCTCTTGCACATGTAATCAACAACTCCATCATTTGCACTTGCATTATCAACTATAATGGTAAAGACTTTGTCTATACCCCAACTCCTCAAGCAAGTCTCAAGAACCCTGATACGGGCGAGAGATTCTTGGCTCCACCAATTTAGTTGTTTTTTGCTTTTTCTTTTTCTGCAGAATTAGTTTGGATAAGTTTTCAAACTATCTTTGATTGAGGTTTAATGTGGAATATGTTTCCTTGAAGGTAGGAGTTTGTTAAGCAAAAAACTTTTATCTTTCCTTATATTTAAAGGTTTGCTAAGAATAATAAGGCGCAAAAAAAATTCAACACAAATAAACTAACGTCAACGGAAGGTTGCTACCCTCGAAGTAGCAGTTCATCTATCCATTCTTGTCCTACTTGTTTTCTTTCTTTCTCTCTCTTTTTACCACAAGGTTGTATCAATGGTATCAGAGCATCGACTTGTGACCTATGGTGGACCCAGACGGTGCAAAAACACGTTTCAAGGATTGGGCTGAAACTATGGCAAAACAAGGTTCCACGTTACAGCGGCTTGAAGAGAACACATCAACTTTCATAGAGATTGTTCGAGAACGGTTGTCATCTATTGTCATGTCTGTTGAGACGTACTCTCTCAAAGGATTCAGGAAAAGGAAAAGAGAAGGCAGAGTCATCCTTTACTTCTTCCCAAAGAGATACCAGCGATATCCATACCAAAGGATCGAAGATCGATCTTTTCAAATACAATGGATTAGAAGACCCCTCTGGTTGGATTCTACTAGCAGATCAGTTCTTCCTACTCCATCAAATCCCAGATCATCAACGCTTGTTATATGCATCATTCCACTTGAAAGGGGCTGCTCTCCAGTATTTCAAGTATCTTCAACATGCAGGGGAGCTTTCAACTTGGCAATCCTTTGTCCAAGCTCTTGAGAAAAGGTTTGGTCCTATTGAATATGAGGTCCAGAAGGCGAGTTGTCCAAGCTACGCCAAACATCCAGTGTTACACTTACCAAGCCGAGTTCGAGAACTTAGCCCAAAGAGTTGATGGACTTCTTGATAAATTTCTTTGTTGCACCTTTGTTAGTGGTCTTAGGGAGGACATTAAGACAATGGTAAAATCTTTTTATCGCAAAATTTTTTCCTCTAACAAGCCTGCCACCTCGACTCCAACAACTCTGAAGCCTCAAGTGAAAAAGATTTCGTATGAAGAGATGAAAGCTCGGCGAGAAAATGGGCTTTGTTATTACTGCGATGAAAAGTTCAAGCTCGGCCATAACTGCAAGTCTTTTACCTTATTTCTTATTGACAGGAATCATTGATGATGAAGATATAGATTGTTCGGCTAATGATGCTGAGGCTACTTAACCAGCAATCTCTCTCCATGCCATTGCAGGTACTCAAACTCCACAAACTATGCGTGTTACGGGAATTCTTGGCAAGAATCCCATTTTTATTCTCATTGACTCTAGGTCTACTCACAATTTTTTGGACCCATCCATTGCACAAACACTTGGTCTTTTTATATGCTCCAATTCAAGATTCAATGTTACCGTAGTTACTAGTGATCGGTTGTCTAGTGAAGGGAAGTGACTTGATATTCATCTTAATAGACAAGGAGTTCCAATCACCACATATTTTTACCTCTCGTCTCTTGGAGGATATGATGTTGTTCTCGGGGCACATTGGCTTTAAACGTTGGGACTTATTCTGTTGGACTTCTCCAAAATGAGCATGCAGTTTAATTTTCAGGGAGATACCTTTAAACTTGTTGGTGTGCCCGGCAAAGAACTTTCTTTGTTCTCTTGTCATAAAATTGAGAATATTTTGAGGTTTGCACCATCTAGTCTTTTTTTGCATATTTCACAGGCTTGTGACTTAGGAGTTGTCTATAAACCTCCACCAAGCATTCAAGATGTCCTTGCAGACTTTCCTGATGTATTCTCTCCTCCATCCGGCTTACCACCACTTCGATCTCATGATCACCATATTGCCCTTCACCCTGGATCCTCACCATCAAATGTTCATCCCTACAGATATCCGTTGCTCCAAAAAAAGCAGAAATTGAATGCATACTCAAAGAAATGCTCCATCATGGAATAATCAGGCCACGTCGCAGTCCATTGTCATCCCCCGTTTTGCTGGTTCGCAAACATGATGGTAGCTGGAGATTATGTGTTGACTATCGTGATTTAAATAGTACCAATGTTAAAGATCGTTATCCAATTCCAATAGTTGATGATCTCCTTGATGAGCTTCATGGTGCAGTCATATTTTCCAAATTAGACCTACGGTCTGGGTTCCATCAAATTCGAGTAACCGAAGAAGACATTCCTAAAATTGCCTTTCAGACTCATGACGACCAGTATGAGTTCCTTGTAATGTCATTCGGTCTTACAAATGCCCCTTCGACTTTTCAAAGCCTTATGAATGAGGTATTTCGTCCATTTCTCAGAAAATTTATTTTAGTCTTTTTTGATGATATATTGGTTTATAGCTCTTCTGAGGCATTGGATATCACACATCTTAAACAAAACTTGGAGCTCCTCTGTCAACACCAATTGCTTGCAAAATTATCCAAATGTTGTTTTGGAGTGCCGGAAGTTGATTACTTGGGGCATGTTATCTCTTCTAATGGTGTTGTTGTGGATCAAAAGAAGATTGAAGCAGTTCTCTAGTGGCCCTTGCCTACAACATTAAAGTCACGTCGTGGATTTGATCTTCAGGTGCAATTGAAATTTGATTATACCCAGAATATCCATCCAAAAGCAATAAAAAGCATGCCCAAACAATCTTTCCAACATTTGATCAATGAAGGGTAAAGGGAAGTGATCTTTTCGAGTTGCCAAATTTAGTTTCCTATAATCAATGCACACGCGCCATCCAGTCACAGTTCTTGTAGGAACTAATTCATTCTTCTTATTTTTTACCACTGTCATGCCTCCTTTCTTTGGTACAACTTGAGTTGGACTAACCCAGCTACTATCAGAAATTGGATAAATTATCCCTGCATCTAATAATTTCAAAACCTCCGTTCGAACAACTTCTTTCATATTCAGATTTAGACGACGTTGATGCTCAACTGAAGGCTTGAAATTCTTCTCCATTAGGATTCGGTGCATGCACATAGAAGGGCTGATTCCTTTAGGGAAAAATTTTCAAAAAGGACACGTACTTTGGGTTCAATCTTAGTTTAGGACACCAGTTTGGGTTTGTGTTAGTTTAGGACATATATTTTGGGTTTGTATCAGTTTGGGATTTTCCGTCACCTCTGTCAAATCATCCGTTAAAAACAGACCACGTGACTTGCACCTGACTTATTTTAAAGGGCAAAATTGTCACTCCCTAAACCCTAAGACAGATCCAACTGCAAGAGATACTTTAAACAAAAGGGAATTCAGTTTAATGATTTAGAATTCAATCTGGTCGTGCAAAAGTGTTCGCTGGTTAGGGTTTTGGACTCTTTCTTCTTCGATTAAAGGTGTAAATGGGATGTTGGTTTTCTAATCACTGCGAAAGTGATATCCGCTGCAACAAAAAGTGATATTCTTTGTGGAGATTCGAAATGGAGTTCCTGAGGACAGATGGAGATCCACTCGAATACAGTAAGTTGTCCCCTTAAATGACTGTTTGAAGATTCTCTTTGTGGGGTTTTGTTTCGATAGTTTTTTGGCTGGGTCTGTGTGATGTTGTGTTCTGTATTGACTGTCTTTGTCAATTGTGACCCATTTGTTTATTGGAATTGTTAGGCCGTGCACCCCATATGTTCAAACATTTTTGACCTTTTCTGCTTTATTATTGTCTTTATGGGAGATGGGACCAGAGATGTTGAATAAATAATTGAAAGTAATGGGAATCCTATATGGTCTGCTATGGTGGGCGTAGAGTAAAATATTGATAGGTGTAGTATAAATAAGACTCCTGGTTTGGTATGGTGTAACATTTGAGTCATGTTGGGATTGCTACTGGATTAGAATAATGTAAAGGGGATTAGAAGAATGTCGTAGGGTTTACTAATTAGAATAATGTATTTATTGTAGTTTAGACTCTGATTTTGTTTTACTTTAGGGTTTACTACTTAGAATAATGTCTTTATTTTTGCATGTTCTACATTAGTGCATGTGACTTTGAACACTGTTAATAAGCATGACATGGCTTTATTTCTGGCAGGTAATCCAGACCATTTCACTTTAGAATTTCACCATGGTGGTAGGCTAGTGAACTTAAATGCTGATGGTAGTGAAAAGAGATATGTTGGTGGCATGATCACTTGGGGGGATTATGCCAACATTGACTATATGTCTTTACTGGAGATGGATGGTCTAGCTAAGTTATTAGGGTACAATGACAACATTGTATATTATTACAAGGAACCAGGACATCCAGAAGACAGGGGGTGGGTAGCTGCTATAACTGATGCTTGTATATTGAGACTGTGTGGTTTTCAAACACCTCAGAGAGTGGCTGTGGTGTATTTCTGTCATGTTGGAGAGTTTGATGAGGGACGAGAGGTTAATGCTGATGAGGGACCATGTGAGAATGAGGCATTTGGAGAGTTTGATGCAGAGCCATCAGTCAACCAACAAGGAGAGGTACATGTTGGAGGTGATGAAGATGAGAATGCCGAGGTGCCTGAGGAGGAAGGTGGTGAAGGAAGAAACTCTGCAAGTGAGGATGAAAACGATGAGGATGAAACAGATGAGGATGATTTTGATTATGTGTATAGTGACTATCAGCAGAGTGAAGATGAAACAAATTGGGATGATGATGTGGACCCTGAGGTTCATAGTGATGATGATGGTGGGGGTTTTGGTGAGTTTGACTCTGAGGACATGGCTGATTCTGACAACATGGGGAGTGTACAAAGTTCATCAGATGACTTTGAAGAAGATGATGTTCCAAGGAAGAGACCTATGGTAAAGCCACCAAGGCTTACTGTTTTTAGAAAAGATGTGGATATGAAAGATCCTAAATTTACATTGGGTCAGTGTTTTGCATCTGTGGAGGTATTCAAAGAAGCTATCAAGGAATACTCCATATTGAATGATAGAGAGCTGAGTTTTAAGATGAACCATGCAAAGTGGTGTAGAGTAGGGTGTGCACCACACTGTCCTTGGCATATCCATGCTGTCAAGGATAACAAGAGTGACAATGTGATTGTGAGACAGTTCCTTGATGAGCATACTTGCACAGGTCCTAGATATAACTGTCATATCAATGCAAAATGGTTGGCTAAAAGATATGGGGATGATTTTAGGACCAATCCTAAATGGGATGTTGGGGCTTTCCAAGAGCAAATCTTGGAGCAATTCAATGTAGAGGTTACTAGGACAGTGTGCTACACAACTAGAAGGCTTGCCTTCAAGAACATTCAGGGACAGATTGAGGAGCAATTTGGCATGCTGTGGGATTATGCTGAGGAGTTACAAAGGAGAAATGAAAACACAACTGTCAAGATTCAAAGTAACCTTCTTCCTGGGGATCAACCACAGTTCCAGAGAATGTATATATGCTTTGGTGCATGTAAGAGGGCCTTCATTGATGGATGTAGACCTGTGATAGGTATGGATGGGTGCTTCCTTAAGGGACCTCACAAGGGGCAGCTTTTGGCTGCCATAGGGGTGGATGCTAATAATGGAATGGTTCCATTGGCATATGCAGTTGTGGAAATCGAAAACAGAGACAGTTGGGGGTGGTTTATGCAGCACTTGATTATGGATTTGAACTTGGAGAATTCACACCATTATGTGATACTGAGTGACAAACAAAAGGGTTTAATTGATGCAGTGAAAGACTTGCTTCCCAATGCAGAACACAGGCATTGTGTCAAGCATTTGGGGGAGAACTTCAGAAAGAAGTTTCCGAGCCTCTTATTGAAAGAGATTTTTCAGAGTGCAGCAAGGTCAACTTATGAGGCAAAGTGGAGGTCAGAGATGAACAAGATAAAGGAAATAGATGGTGAGGCATACAAGTGGTTTGATGATAAGCCTCACACAATTGGAGCAAGGCATTCTTCAAAACAGAAGCAAAGTGTGATTTGATTCTAAACAACCTATGCGAGTCATTCAATGCAGCAATCTTAAAAGCAAGGGACCAGCCAATACTTACCTTGCTTGAGAGGCTGAGAATGTATGTAATGTTGCTTTTTGCAAGAAGAAGAGAGCAAGCTCAGAAGTGGAAATATCAACTAGGGCCAAGGATTAGAGGCATAATTGACAAACGAAAGAAGGACTGTTGTATGTGTAGGCCTTTTTGGTGTGGTGGAAAAAAATATCAAGTAATCACAGATGAGCATCAGTATGCAGTTGATTTGGATCTCAAAACATGCTCTTGCAGGCAGTGGGATGTAAGTGGTATACCTTGTTGCCATGCAATATCATCTATTTGGAAGCATGGCAGGGACCTTACAATTGAAGAATTCACATATGAAAAGTATCATGTTACTGCTTACCAGGCAACATATGCACCAATGATTAACCCTATGCCTGGGAAAGACTAGTGGATTAGAACAGGAAAGCCACCACTCAAGCCTCCATGCTATAAGAAGCAAGCAGGAAGACCCAAGAAAGTAAGGGCCAGAGATTCAAATGAACCAAATAAGCCACCAAATCCAACAAAATTGATAAGGTTTGATGTCAGCATTACCTGCAAGAAATGTGGTAAGGAGGGTCACAATTCAAGGACCTGTGGGAGAGAAAATGATGTACAAAAGAAGGTACCAAACTGACTGTGTGTGCTTAACTGACATATTCATTGACTAGATTTGAAAATAACTGATGACTCTTTTTGGTGTGTGCTTTGCTTTCTGTATGCAGGGAAAGAGGAAGGTTGAAGGTGATGGACAAGAGCAAGGCCAGGACCAAGACCAGGACCAAGACCAGCAAGCCAAGAAGGTGATCTAAGTCAAGAGCCTTGTTATTTTGTTCTCTTTTTAATTGCAGTCATAACACATTATTTATGGACTTGAGTTTGCTTGCAGGTAAGAAAGAAACCCCAAATTCGAAGACTAAGGTCTATCTAGGCATGCAATGCAGCGATCAAAAAAGGCTTCACTAAGACCACCATCTGCAGGTTCATCCAACTCCCAAACCAGAGAAGTGTCATCTCAACCATCATCCTCTGTGAGACCACAATCCCAACCAACATTCATTTTGCCACAAAGTTCATCACAACCTTGTCCTTCAAATGTGACTGCCTCTGTGCTCCCCAAAAAAAGGTTCAAATCACCTGTCAAGAAGAAATCATTATGGTCGAGGATCCCATGAAGACAATACTGATATGTTGTATTCTGAAATTTCTGAAATGAGTTTGAAGTTAGGATGATCACAAGGTTTTTTTGTGTGCAGGTTTTAGGAATATGACCACAAGGTTTTTTTGAGTTGTACTACTGCTTTTGGGTTAAACATTTTACTTTTGGGTTGGAATTCTGTTTGTGTGAAGTTGGTTAAACATCTTACTTTTGGTTAAACATTTTACATTGTCATGATTAGCTATATGTTGTACTTAATGGGATGACAATGTATGGAACCATTTTTGGCTTCAAGTAGTTTGGAATGCTTTCCTTTGAATGCATATATAACAGGTCTAATTTGATTTTTGTCCATATGACTTGTCTTGGATTGAAAATATAAGGCTCATTTGCATTTCGAATGAAATCAACTTATTTTTGGTGTTGCAAAATAAATGGTCAATTCTTCCCTTTAAGAGGTTTATGTGTTTATCTTCAATCCAATTTGATACAATCCAACAAAAAAAAGGTACCAAGACCAGCAAATTGCCAAAATATCCTTTCATTTAAACTTAAACATTGCCATTACAATATAAGGCAATCTGAAATGTCTGGCCATACACAACACAAAAGCAGATAGCCTTAATCTATTCCATTCAACCCAAAACGGATAGCCTTGATCTATTCTATTCAAGCCCAGAATATTAACAACCCGAAAATACAAAAACCCGAAAATACTCCATTCAACATTTATGGTCCATTGCTTTTGTCATTCATCCAGGAAAACACAAAAAACAACCAAGACAATATCAAACAAAACCAGAGCTTCTTCACCCTTGCTTGACCTCGATCAACCTGTGTCTCCAGCAAACTTTGTTTCCTTAGCAATCCAGGTATCACTTGCCTTGACCTTGCACACATGGGAGGATCAACCCATCTGAAAAAATCACATCCTCCCCTGGGTTTCTGCAAATAAAAACATAAATTACTTACCTAAACAACCCATATTAATCTACATGTGTAACGAAAATCAAACAAACACAGAGCTTTTATACACCCTACCCTGGAACAGCCATCGAACCTTCTACCAGGGTTTGCATCAGTCCAAGCCGTGACCCTTGCAGCTGGAAAACCACAATAGCAGTACCTCCGACCCACCGGTTCCATCATCGCAAGTATGTTATTCAAAACCCAAAACCTCTATTTTATTCTTAAGGTCAGATTTTAGGAGGAAATCCCAGAAAATTGGAGGGATTCTATGTTCTGTGGCGGGAAGACGAACGGGGTAGATGCTTGCAGTTGGATCTGTCTTAAAAGCAAAGGAGTGACAATTTTGCCCTTTAAAATAAGTCAGGTGCAAGTCACGTGGTCTGTTTTTAACGGAGGATTTGACAGAGGTGACGGAAAAGCCCAAACTGATACAAACCCAAAATATATGTCCTAAACTAACACAAACCCAAACTGGTGTCCTAAACTAAGATTGACCCCAAAGTACGTGTCCTTTTTGAAAATTTTTCCCATTCCTTTAATATCAGCTATGCTCCATCCTATTGTAGATTGATGTTTTCTCAATACCCTTAATAACTTATCTTCTTCAACCTCACTCAAATTTGCAGCGATTATAACAGGTAAAGTTTCAGAATTTCCCAAATAAGAATACCTCAAGTGGGACGGAAGGGGTTTAAGAGTTAAAGTAGGTGCATAATCTTGCTTGGGAGTGGTTTGGATGGTGCAGTTCCCAACGACTCGAATTGATGTCCTCTTCTAGTATGGTACGGCTTAGAGGCCTCCAGATACTGAATACATTCAGCAATTTCCGGATCGTCATCATTGGTAGTGGTGGCATGAATTATGGTAGCCTCCAGGGAATCATTCAAATTCTCCTTCCTAAACTTTTTAGAAACCAACTGCTCAATTAGATCAATGCGAAAACAGTCATCTTCATCACTTGAATATTTTATAGAATCAAAGACTTTGAAAGCAGCTTTTTCATCCCCAATTCTCACAGTTAAAAGTCCTTCAGCCATATCAATCAAAGTTCTCGAAGTCATCAGAAATGGCCTACCCAATATCAGCTGAGTGTCATGATCCTCATCCATATCCAGAACCAAGAAATCTGCTGGAAAAATAAGATTATTAACTTTGACCAACACATCTTCAACAATTCCTTATGGGTATGCTATAGACCTATCCGCCATCTGCAAAGAAACCGTAGTTGGTTTAATTTCACCGAAACCAATTCTTTTAGCTACAGATAGAGGTATTAAATTGATACTGGATCCCAAATCACATAAGCATCTTTCAAATAAATTAGAACCAATTATGCAAGGAATTTTAAAACTCCCTCTATCTTTAAGCTTTGGTGGAAACTTCCTTTGGAGAATGGCACTGCATTGTGCGTTCATTTGGATCTTCTCATGCTCTGCAAATTTTCTCATCTTTGATAGAAAATCCTTTAAGAACTTGGCATAACTGGGCATTTGTTCCAGAGCATCTGCAAAAGGAATGTTAATCTCCAACTTTTTAAACATCGAAAAAAATTTAGCAAACTTGTCATCGTCATTATTCTTTTTCAAACGCTGAGGAAAAGGAATGGGAGGCACGAACTGCCTCACAACAGGTGCGGGCAGCTTAGAATCAGGAGCTGGAACAGTGGCAGTGTATGGAGATTTTCCAGCAGCTTCTGCAGTGGCAGACGACGGCTCTAGCAAGATGTCTTCTGCAGATCCTTCTAGCGTATTTTGCTCTAAATCAGTAGCTGTTTTTACCAATTTGCCTCTTCTTAGAGTGATCGCCTTAGCCTGCTCTTGGTCCTTTAGATTAACTACGGTTTGACTGGGCAACACTCCTGGAGCTCTCCCGCTTATGGCATTGGCAATTTGTCCCATTTGAACCTCCAAAGTTCTAATGGATGCCTGCTGGTTTTGAAGGGTAGTCCTTGTCTCCACCATGAATTGAGTTGACACTGTAGTTAATTGAGCAAGAGCTTCCTGCAATTTGTTTTCTTTTCTTGATTTTGGAACCCAGGTGGAGGCCTTTGTGCATTCTGGTTGTTGCTCCAGGAAAAATTCGGGTGGTTCCTCCATGATGGGTTGTATGTGCTAGAATATGGGTTATTCCTCTGCTGATTGAAATTTCCAACTTGATTGACATGTTCTGCAAAGGCGGCTTGGTCCTGAGGAGTACATGCCGAAGCATGATGGAGACCTGCACAAGATTCACAAACAACATTATTATTTGTGTTCACAGCATTAAGTTAGAAATTTGTGTGGCTAGCAGAGATGCAGAATCAATTTCTGAAACTCCTGCAGGTTTTGGATTTAATCTTTATCGTGGCCATTGGAAACTGTTGGATGCCATGGTTTCTAAGAGCTCCAATGCTTCATATGGCAGTTTCACCATTAATGCTCCTCCAAATGCTGCATCCACCAATGTTCTGTTGTTGTTCCTCAAACCATTGTAGAAAGTCTGAACTTGCATCCAATTGGACACTTTCTCAGCAATTCTTTGTATCTTTCTCATGCCTCAGATAGAGTTTCCTTGTCAAATTGAACAAAGGATAGGATCTCTTGGCGAAATCTTGCAGATTTAGCAAGGGGAAAGAATTTAGCCAAGAATTTACTAACTAAATCATCCTAAGTAGTGATGGAATTTGAAGGTTGACTCGCTAGCCAATCTTTAGCTTGATCCCTCAGTGTAAATGGAAAGAGCCTCAACCGAACAGCTTCTTCAGTCACCCTATTATACCAGAATGTATCACAAATCTTTGAGAGATTTGTAAGATGTCGGTTTGGATCCTCATGGGAAAGTCCACCAAATTGCGTCGTGTTTTGGATCATGGTGATGATTGCAGGTTTAATCTCAAAATTATTAGCCGCAATTGTGGGGCGTCGAATGGGTGATGGATTGGGCGTAGGAGTAGCGTACTCCTTCAAACTCTTTTCCTCCTCAGCCATTAGTGCAGGTGAATTTGGAACGAAAGCAGTAGTAGGAACAATGAGAGCGGGTGTGGCGGTAACACGGCAGTTCGTGTGAAACGAACGCTCGATTTCCGGATCAATTGGAATCAATTCGTAGTTAAGTGATCGTCGCCCAAAACTCATGCATCCTAAAAAAAGAATAATAAAAAAAATCAAATTAGAATCACTATTAATTTATTTCGATATTAGTAAATTAAAAATAATCCCCGGCAACGGCGCCAAAAACTTGATAAGAATATTTGCAAGCATGCAAAATCATTCCAAGTAATAATAGTGATAAATAAGATATCGTTCCGACGAAGATTATTTAATCTACTAATTACCAAATAATTAACTTAAACTCTATTTGATCAATCGATTGTTTAACTTTAATAAACTAAATTACTAAAACTAAGCAAATAAACAAACAGACACGAAGAACGATCAAGATTATGAACACTAAAGCATCAGATTCACCTGATTAATCCTACCCAATTCCTTTAGCATATTAATCCCTAATTACTATCCATATTGACAACTGGATTTCCTTAAGTTATTTGATATCCTTTATTAAGGCTCAACCAAAAGTATTTCTGATTAACAACCCATTCTTTATTAGAGCAACAAATTTAGAAAACCATAAACCCATTGAGTTCACGGGAAAACCATGGAGAAATTGCATGATTCATGTTAGTCATGCTACATCACTCATTCAAATCAAGGTTTATATTACTAGAAGCAACACAAAATATCACTTATTAGGTCTCAATTTAGTCATCATATCAATTAAATGTTGGCTAGACATTCAAAGTATTAAGAACAGTAACATAAACTCAACATGGAATAATAAAGAAAAAATAATATAACTATTAAAATTGGATATTCATAATCAGGCTACATCCTAGCCCTAGTAAAGAAGTTTAGCTATCCATAACAATAACTACAAAACAAAGAAACTGAGTTTTGTCATAGAGTAAACCCGGACAATGATCTTGATTAAATCCAGAAAACGATGAAAATCCCTAGCTGCAACGTTGCTAAGAATTCTCCCTTCCTTCAATTGTCAGTCTCTCCCTAGCTGATGATCTTCTCCCTTTAAATAAGAAACAAATCCTTTTCTTATTTGGTAAAGACTTTCCTTGTTGGACTTGGATTATTCTTATGATGAGTTGTCATTGATGACTGGGCATCCAAAATCCCAACACAAATAGGATTAGACCTTAAAACATAAACCCAGATCCCTCTAGATGCTTCCCAAATACACATGACATCAATTGGGCTCCAAGAAAGAAATCTAAAAAGAATTGCTTTGCATTTTCGCACAAAATCTCCTGCCTGAACTGCCTTTACTAAAATAGCCATAACTCCTCCTAGAAAAATGCAAATCATGAACTGTAAAATTCCTCAGAAAGTTAACATCCGTATCTTTCCAATGGTATGAGGCACGACATCTGGTTTGCTCCGAGGAGATGCAGTTTATTCCGCAAATTTGACTGATCTGCCCAAAAATTTATACTCCAAAAATATCCCTTTTTTCTTTTTTTCTCCTCTTTGACATTTTAAAGCTCCAAAATTCCATTGTTTTTCTTCAATTTTGTCCTTGGGTTGTATTTCCTAAATCAACTCACAAAACACATCAAACAACCAATTTCACACAAAAAAATTACAAAATAAAAGGTAAAAGTGGTATAATAATTATGCATTTTATGAATATATCACTCACTCTTCTCGATTTCACCAAGCATTTTGTGATAGAGTGTGATGCATCTGGAATGGGTATTGGGGCTGTCTTAATGCAATCTGGTCAGCTGTTTGCTTTGTTTAGTCAAGCTCTCCATGGAAAGCATCTCCACCTTTCTACTTATGAGAAAGAACTACTCGCACTCACTTTGGCAGTCCAAAAATGGCATCCTTACTTACTGGGCACTCGCTTTGTTGCTCATACGGATCATCACAGCCTAAAATATTTATCGAAACAACAAGTTGGCACTTCGTCACAGCAACGTTGGCTCTCCAAATTGTTGAGCTATGATTATGTGCTCGAATTCAGACGAGGATCCATGAACACAATTATTGATGCATTTTCTATAAGCTCACAAAAGATTTATCTGCATTCTCTTTCTCAGATGGTTCCAACTTGGGCACAAGAATTTGAGCATATTTGTCAAACTGATCCGGATGTCCTTTCCAAGCTTCAATCTTATTGTTGATGCTCAAAAATGGTAAAGTAGTCAACATCGAGTCAAACCACGTGGACCCGTTGACCTACCACTGAGTGGATGACACGTCGAAGTTGGGGTAGGAACATGTATCCAAAGCACTGTGCGCAAGTACACAAAGGTGAGCGGGAAGGGCACCGGTGTGGTACCGGCCGAACCTCCTCTGATACTCAAATCAGTGTTCAGAGAATCTGAGAGCAGAGTGAGTGAATAGTATAATATTGATTGAATTGTCCTTTTGTGACAAGAAAGTACCTCTTTTATAGTACTGTTGGAAGAGAGTCAACCAATCCGGTAAAGATACGTGTCTCTTGTAACGACTCGCACTGTAGGAGCGTCACGTATCATCTATTTCGTGGATCCGAATAAGTTGACACAGGTTGGGGCCTAAAAGGCTGGAGCTTGGGAGGCCGAAACCTAGTAGGTCAGGACCTAGGAGGTCAGAGCCTATGAGGCCGGAGCCTAGGGAGGCCGAAACTTAGGAGATAAGGGCCTAGAAGGCCAGAGCCTAAGGGACCGGAGCCTAGGAGGTTAGGGGCTAGGAGCTCAGGAAGGGCTTAGTCTTTGGGCCTAGGAAATCGGTGCCCAAGAGCCCAGAAGCCTAGGAGGTCAAGGGCTAGGAGTTCAAGAGCCTAGGAAGGGCTTAGTCTTTGGGCCTAGGAGGTCGGTGCCTAGGAGCCCAGAAGCCTAGGAAGACCTTTGCTTCGACCCAAACGACATGAAGCTATCTTATGTGACTTGTCGTTATGTCCAGATGATTAGTCATACGAACAGAAGTCCCCCAAGTTTCCGAGCAAAAGGTACTTCTTGGTTGAGAACTTTGTACACAAAGAAGTCTGAGCAGAACGACAAGTGACCACATACTTGTTCCTGCTTAAGATACTGTCCAGAAGTCCCCTAAGTTCCTTAGCAAGAAAAGCTGTATTGTAGGAAAGCTTGGGGGGTGAGACATGAAAGATCATAATAATAATAATTTTTTTTTTTACTTTGTATTCTGAACAGAAGTGGGCAAGCTCGCTTGAACCGTACTCAGGTCGGAGGTGGAGGACAACTCGGATCTGCTCGGGTCGAAGGCAAAGGAATAGCTCGGAGCTATAGGCTCTGCATGGGGCGGAGGAGCTTCTTGGCTTGGGCTGGCTTGCCGGCGACGCATAAGAGCTAGGGTGGTAGGCTCGGATTTAAGGGGGCTCGGGTCGAGGAAGTGGTGGTGCGCGGGGAGGAAGCTCGGGGGGAGCTGTTGTCGGCAGCGTGGAAGCCTGGGCTTTGAGTCAGGGCTGATGGTGCGCGGGGCGGAAGCTTGGGCTCGGGCCGGGGCTGATGGTGTGCGGGGCGGAAGCTTGGAGAGAGCTAGTGTCGGGGGCACGGAAGCTTGGGTGGTGCGCGGGGTGGTAGCCTAGGCTTAGGCCTGGGCTGGCAGTGCGTGGGGCGGAAGCTCGGAGGGAGCTGGTGTTGACGGCGCGGAAGCTTGGGTGGTGCGCGGGGCGGAAGCCTAGGCTCGGGCTGGGGCTAGTGATGTCGCGGACGGAAACTCTGAGAGAGCTGGTGTCGACGGCGCGGAAACCTAGGTGGAGCCCTGGGCGGAAGCTCGGAGAGAGTTTGGTGTCGGCAGCGCGGAAGCTTGGGCTCAGGCCGAGGTTGGCGGTGCGTGGGGCGAAAGCTCGGAGAGAGCTAGTGTCGACGGCGCAGAAGCTCGGAGAGAGCTGGTTTCGGCACGCAGGGCGGAAGCTCAGAGAGAGTTTGGTGTCGTCGGCGCGGAAGCTTGGGCTCAGGCCGAGGTTGGCGATGCGTGGGGTGAAAGCTCAGAGGGAGCTAGTTTCAGCGGCGCGGAAGCTCGGAGAGAGCTGGTGTCGGTGGCGTGGAAGCCTGGGTGGTGCACGAGGCAGAAGCCTGGGCTCGGGCTGGGGCTGGCGGTGCGCGGGGCGAAAGCTCGAAGGGAGCTGGTGTTGGCAGCGCGGAAGCCTGGGCTCGGGCCTAGGCTAGCAGTGCGTGTGGCGAAAGCTCAGAAAGAGCTGGTGTCGGTGGCGCGGAAGCCTGGGCTTAGGTCGGGGTTGGGTGGTGCGTGGGGCGGAAGTCGTAGGCTTGGAGGGAGCTTGAAGCTGCTCAGGTAGGAAACTTGGAGCTGCTCGGGTAGGAAGCTTGAAGCTGCTCAGGTAGGAAGCTTGGAGCTGATCTAAGCACTGGAGGTAAGAGATTTCGGAATCCTGCCAAGCTTTTTGTTTGTGAAATTTTGGTGCCTTGAAAAATTTAGAATTATGAGAGATTGTAGTCGTCCAACCTGATGTGCACCTTTGAAGTCTGATTGTGAATTGTGAAAATTATGAGTAGGGGCAGGTGAGTATGAACTTTTCCGAGCATTGGGTAGGCGATAAGCCTTCATTTGTGGACTTGTGTAATTTATTGTATATTGTGATGTTGTTGGTTAGGTACATAGGAGCTAAGACAAGTGGGTAAGAACCCGTCCAAGCTGTTGAAGTCGCGGAATACGGGTAAGGCTTGAGTTGTTATTGCTCTTCCTCTTGAATTGATTTTTTGAATATTGGTTTTGATAAATGGTTGGTGGCTGAGCATATGAAAAGTGATAGGGTGAATATTGTGAAATTGGGGGTGGAAGAACACACATGAGGGGTGGGAAACCGGTAGTGATTTGATATGTCCATGGTGTTGTCTTGGTATTCTGAGCACTTCCCATCTTGATTTTTTGGTTTGTCTTGGATGGGCAGGTGTGTTGGGCATGCCAACGTCCCGGAGGAGGTACCAAGGAAGTGGAGCTCGAGGAAAGAGCATCCACAGGTAGGAGCATGACATGGGTGTTGAAGATAGTGGTCTGGGAGAGCATCCCAAATAAATGTTTGGAGCAAACATGCCTGAGGGCAGGGGTGGGCGGACCATCGCCTTATTTTTGTTTGAGTTATATTGTCGGGTCAGATGTGACCCGAACAGAATTGCAAACTGTTTTTATTATGAAGTTTGTACTTGAGTATATGGATGATTTTGAGGGTGTCCAACCCGTTATTGGGTAGGATGCCCTTCCTTTTAATACATAGTATGGTATGATGTTTCTTGAATGCATATATGATACTTATTTTCCTTGAATGCATGGTACTGAGTTTCCCTTGAATGCATGGTACTTAGTTTCCTTTGAATGCATGATACTTAGATTCCCTTGAATGCACGGTACTTATTTTCCCTTTAATGCATGGTACTTAGTTTCCCTTGAATGCATAGTACTGATACGGGTAGGGTCGGATGTCCGATGGTCCGGGTGCCCATACACACAATTAATACTTTGAATGAAAAGATGTCTGTGGTAGGACATTCATTCATTAAAGCGACATAAGATAGATGAAATTAAAAAAGTCCCCGGGGGGTACAACATGTGTCTACTTGTAAAAGTAACGGAGGTGCTCGGCATGCCAAGGGTGGCCGAGTTCCTTGCTGGTTGTGGCGCGGAGCCTATATGTGCCCGGACGGACGACCTCAATGATTTTGTAGGGCGTCTGGGGTAGGGCAAGTGGGGGAGACAGAAATAGCCCTAGAGGGCTTGGCCTCTTTTTTCTTCTTGACAGATGTCGTATAGCATAACCTGTGTTAGTTTTTAGGATTTGTTATATTGGTTATTTTCCTTGTCAAAACCATTGTATTTATTTTTATTTAATCACTCACAAGCTCTAGGCTAGATTAAGGACAAGATCAGTTGTATTGAAGAAGTCAAGAATGAACAAAGACTCAAGGTATACTGCACTTCATTCATTTCATGAAAATAACAGTTTTTTGTGTATTTGACTAGTCATTCACTGAACATAAAGAACAATGTTTTTCACGTATAGTGCTGTATACTTAAGTGATAGTCACTGCAGTGGGGCCATTTCGGGTTTTACTTTTAAAGCTAATTTCATTGAAATCCCATTTTCTGTTTTTTACTAAACATGCATGTGCATTGCACATGGCTTGGTTCCCCCATTGTATCAATCAGATCTGATTGCATCTAAGTCATTCACGCCACACACTTACACACACATCAGCACTATTCATCATCTTCCCCATTTCTGATTTTTGCAAAATAAAGCAGTTTTTGATTTTACAGCTCCTCATTCCTATCCTTAGCAATACTTGGATACCCCTCTAGGACAAAAGGAATATGACGTCTTTCCGTCTCTTGTGGACAGCCATTGAATGGTTTTCACGTGGCTCGGGCAAACATGAAAGTTGTGTGTGTGTGTAGGGTATATGGTATGTCGGTTCAGACTTCTTTTTGCGGGATGATGAGCATATTTTCAGTGGGTATTCTTGTGGGTTCTTACCTGGGTATTTTTGGGGGTGAGTGTTTATCTTTTATCAAGTTAGAAAATGTTTTTATTTTCAAAATCAAAATGATTTTCTGAACTTGTTTGTTTCATCTAAAAATCTGAATGGGCTTGAGTGTTTAAATCTTTTTATATATTTTTCAAACACATTCATTTTAGATTTTAGTTGAAGGATTCTATATCAACCTCTTCATGCCTCTTGCTTGAGAAGGTTGATTTTTTTTTTAAAGAATCCAAAATTTACATATCATGTTCATACATTGATGAATCTGCTGGGCTTGGTGTGAATTGGTGCCATGGGTTGATGAGCTTGGAGTTGAAGCTGCCTTCTTCATGAATGACCGATTGCCTTGCTTATGAAAGTTGCACAAAGGGGTAAGAAAGCTGCCACTTAGTCTAGAACTGAGTGATTGAGCTTATGTGCTGTATGCTCTCTTTGTATTGAACCTCCTCTATAGTGGATTGCCCGGTCAGCTGAAAAAGACCCCTAGTTTTTACCCTTTGTGGTTTTTCTGGGTGAACATCTTGTGTGCATTCGTCTCCCTTTTTGTGTTGTTATGCTTACTGACTCACTCAACTTTTAAACACAAATCTGTACTGTAGCTATATGCTTGAAATTGATATATGTCTTATAGAACTGTCTAGCTAATCACACACCACTGTAGTTGTGGNTACCTGATTGCCTTTGACTAACCCTCAGTTGGTTAAGTGAGTGGAGATCATAACCCTCAGTTGGTTAAGGGCCAGTCGTCCCAGGATGACATTATAAGCTGTGGGGCAGTCAACCACCAAAAACTGAGTGGTTGTGGTAGCAAACGAAGGATACCTCCCGAGGGTGAGTGGAAGGTAGATCCCACCAAGAGGGGTGACCATATCGCCCGAAAAGATAAGTAAAGGAGCGACTGACTGGTCAAGCCTCTCCTCGTCAATTCCAAGAGCTATGAAGGCTGAGGCGAAGAGGATGTTGACGGAGCTACCACAATCGACAAGGATCCGAGCCACGTCTAAGTTAGCTATGGTGGCCTCAATGACCAAAGGGTCATCGTGTGGAAAGATTAAATCACGTTCCTCCTCCTCAACAAAGGAAATGAGCGACCACCCGAGCTTAAGAGTCTTTTTGCCACGGTGGAAGTCTATAGCCATAACGCCGGAGCATTGCTGAGCACTTCGGCCGTATTCCTTCCTAGTCCTGTTGGAGTTGCCAGCGAGGGTCGAGCCCCCACAGATGGTATTGACCCGCCCCCGTCGTTGTCCTTCGGTCTTGGCCTTTTCGGTGGCCTCCTTGTCTACAAAACCATCCAACTTTCCTTCTTGTACCAAAGTTTCTATTGCCTCCCTAAAGGCTCTGCTTGCCTCGGTGTCATGACCATGGTCATCATGGTAAAGACAAAAGAAGTTATTGGTAGCCCGGTATCGTGTTTGTGGTGGGCGGGGTGGGAGCTTAGGAAGTATGTCCTTGATCTGGGGATACAATTATGTGTAAGTAACAGTGAGAATTGTATAAACTTTGAACCTGGAGGCATAAGATGTCTAATAAGTTTCCTCCCTTCGTTGTCCTCTGCCTCTACCATCACCAAATTGTTTCTTGGTGAATTTCTTGAACTTTTTCCCGGACCTCCCCATATTGGTTACCCGAGTAGCGCTCGGGTTGGGGTGGCACTATGATGGCCTGGTCGATACTTGGACGGTTTATGGTAGACGGCTTCTTCCCATATGTTTTGAATTCAGCAGTAGCATAGGCAATGACCTCTTTCTTGAGTTCCTTGTAGGTCTGCGGATTGCGGCGGTTGATTTCAAACAAGAAGTCCCCTCTAGGAGACCATCCTTGAAAGCAGCAAAGGCTACCTTCTCATCACAGTCGCGGCACCTAGATTGCTCTAGCTGAAATCAGGTGATATATTCCCGAAAGGATTCCTTGTTGCCCTGGCGGCCCGCGTCAGGTCATCTGTGGTGTAAATCCTATCGATCTGGATGATATACTGGCCTAGGAAAAGCTCTCGGAGCTCGTTGAAACAATCAACTGAGCCGGGAGGAAGTTGATAGAACCAATTCCTTGCACTGCCAGAGAGGGTACAAGGGAAGATCCGACACTTTGTAATGTCATCGACACCTTTAGACACCAGAGCTGACAGGAAACTCATGAGGTGGTCATATGGGTCTTCCTTCCATGTGTACAGAGTGATTTTGGGAGGTCGAACATCGCCAACCGGGGGAATGGACAAGATGCGGGCTGTGAAAGGTCCAGGTAGCTCCTTTGTTTCCAAAGATGGGTGCCACCACGACTTTCCCCCTCCATTCTCTTCAAACGCTCGCTAATGTCCATGAGGAGTTGTTAGAGCTGGTTGGGTGGAAGAGATCCGCTGTTCCCGAAGTCAGTGACTTGCTCGTCTGTGAAAGTATCATCTCTTGCACGACGTCCAGTCGAGAAAGCCTACTCTTCTCTGCATCGTCGCTTGGGACGAATAGCCTCCTCCTCTTCAAAGTCTTGGGGACGTGGGTTGGATTCACCCCGGGTCGCCCGCTGCTTTTCTCGTCTAGAACGGTTGTCGTCAAGCAGATGGCGACAGTCCCCACAAATGTGGAACTCTTCAGAGCGGATAGGATGTTCTCCAAATCGGGCCTGGCTGACCGGGTGGACAAGTCTCTTTTCAAAACCTGGGGGTGGGCGGCTAGCTTGACCTGCGTCCAGTTGACGCGGAACATTTCGGTCTCTTCGGGGGTTCTTCTTCTCACCACTTCGGAGAGTGGTATGTTCTTCCTTGTCATAGGGGTTCCTCTTCTTACCACTTCGGAGAGTGGTATGTTCTTCCCTGTCATGGAGAAGTCGTTCATACAGCTATCTTGTATCTTTTTGGAGGTCGAGCTGTTCCTGGGTTCGTTGGAGTTGAGCTTCCAACCGTTGGATGTATGCCTCCCGATCAGGTTCAGCAACCTTCTTGCCTCGTTTGTCACTTAGTGGGGTATTGTCGACCTGGTCGAGAATTGGACCTCCGTCAGACATCGCGAGGGTAGGAAAGTCGGAAGGTCGAGAGGTCGGAAGGTCTTTGCACCTCAACTAAGGGTAAAGAATCAAATGGGGAAAAGTTGTAACTTTCCCACAGACGGCGCCAAACTGTTGATGCTCAAAAATGGTAAAGCTGTCAACGTCGAGTCAAACCACGTGGACCCGTTGACCTACCACTGAGTGGATGACACGTCGAAGTTGGGGTAGGAACAGGTATCCAAAGCACCCTGCGCAAGTACACAAAGATGAGCGGGAAGGGCACCGGTGTGGTACCAGCCGAACCTCCTCTGACGCTCAAGTCTGTGTTCAGAGAATCTGAGAGCAGAGTGAGTGAATAGTATAATATTGATTAAATTGTCCTTTTGTAACAAGAAAGTACCTCTTTTATAGTACTCTTGGAAGAGAGTCAACCAATCTGGTGATGACATGTGTCTCTTGTAACGACTCACATTGTAGAAACACCACGTATCATCTGTTTCGTGGATCCGAATGAATTGACACAGGTTAAGGCCTAAGAGGTTGGAGCTTGGGAGGCCGGAACCTAGGAGGTCGGAGCCTATGAGGCCGGAACTTAGGAGATAAGGGCCTAGGAGGCCAGAGCCTAGGGGGCCGGAGCCTAGGAGGTCAGGGGCTAAGAGCCCAGGAGCCCAAGAAGGGCTTAGTCTTTGGTCCTAGGAAGTCGGTGCCCAAGAGCTCAGGAGTCTAGGAGGCCGAAGCCTAGGATGGACTTAGTCTTTGGGCCTAGGAGGTCGGTGCTTAGGAGGTCGGTGCTTAGGAGCCCAGGAGCCTAGGAAAGGCTTAGCCTTTGGGCCTAGGAAGACCTTTGGTTCGGCCCAAACGACATGATGCTAAGTCTTATGTGACTTGTCGTTATGTCCAGATGAGTAGTCATACGAACACTTATCAAGATGGCAAATTTGACGTTTCTAAATATTCGATGCAGAATGGGCGACTCCTGTACGAAGGAAGGCTTTATGTTGGTACTAACTCCACTTTTAGAGATGTTGTTTTGCAGGAATTTCACTCTAGCACAACTGGTGGACATTCTGGCTTCCATCAAACATTACATCGTATTAGGAAAAAATTTTATTGGCCACACATGCGTTCCTTCATTTGGAAATACATTCAAGAATGTGAAGTTTGCCAAAGAAACAAAACTGAGAATTGTCTGCCTGCAGGTCTTCTTCAACCCCTGCACATTCCACATCAGAATTGGACTGATATTTCATTGGATTTTATCGACGGACTACTGAAGTCAGGAGGCAAAGATTTTATTATGGTGGTTGTGGACATGCTATCTAAGTGTGCACACTTCATAGCTTTATCTCATCCATATACAGCTTCCTCTGTTGCACAAGCTTTCTTTGACAATGTTTTCAAGTTTCATGGCGTGCCTAAGACCATTGTCAGCGACCGAGATCGAGTTTTCCTTAGTGACTTTTGGAAGCAATTTTTTAAGATCCAAGGGACCAGTCTCCACTTTAGTTCTGCCTACCATCCACAGACTGATGGCCAAAGTGAAGTGGTCAATTAATGCTTAGAGACATATCTTCGTTGTTTCACTAGTCTTCGCCCAAAGGATTGGTTCAAGTTTCTTACTTTAGCTGAATACTGGCATAACACTAATGTTAATTCTTCTACTAGATTTTCTCCTTTTGAAGCAGTTTACGTGACAGAATCGCCCCCAGATTCCACCCTGAAACCCGGAAGGGGTCCTGTGGGATCCAAAATCAAGGAAAATCCTACCGAAAATTCGGCAGAACCTCTCATGAAAATAGACTAATCCAAAAATTTTGAAACCTGTAAAAACACTTCTAAAACATCAACCACGTCTACCATAACCAAAAAGGGTCTCATAACCAACAATTTCACAGAAAAACCATCTTAAAATTTAAAAGTGGTTATCAGAGCCACTAATTTATTACAAGAAATTTTTAAACAATGAAAATGACACCTACAAGGTCCAAGTAAGGATATGGACGTATATGTCTCGACGTGATTGGCTTGACCTCCACCAAGGCTACTACTTGGGGGGACAATTTAAGACAAAACAAGAAAACGGTAAGGTCAACTCAGTGAGTGTACAGTTAAATGGAAATGAAATCAAAGTTTAAATATCTTTAAAAAAAAAAAAAACCCTTTTATAACGTTTAACTTTAAGACCTCACGTCACTCTTTAAAATCCCCCAGTTTTAAAACGCTTCCAGAAACCCGTTCAAGGTCTACTATCAAAATTTAGTAAATCATACTGAAACATAAACAACTTATTAGAAATTTTAAACACTTAAAAATTTTGAATAAACTTTAAACATCACATAAATAAATCGCATTAAAATTTTATAACACCTTTAAAATAAGCACACCATATCAATTACCCACGGAAACTGTCATACACGCACAGAGCCAAGAATCTGTCATACACATGCAAAGCCAGAAATTCTGTCTTACGTGCACATAGAGCCACCCCTAAAGGGTCAAGCATTACGACACACAGCCCAAAGCTTATGTGTGTGCCGTAATGGGTCACAAAGACCTATATAATCTGATAACCTGGAAGGGTACTAAAGTGGGTGGTTTGAAAATCAATAATAACTCATAAACACATATAAACCAAATCTCAAATCCTTTCATTTTCCTTCCAAAACTCTCCTTAACAAATCCAAACTCAACAAAATATGCATTTTCTCATATCAAAACATCTCAAAACCAAGTATAAATAATCATTGAAATGAAAATATGAGATATGTTCAATCTTTTCATAAACTAAGTCGAAATTAAAGCACGCATTTAAATCAAGATATTTTCCACAAGTTCAAGCATACAATCAAATCTTAAATATTTATCTCACACAAAATCATAAAATCCAAGTTCTAAAAGTCATTAGTCTCAAAAAAGAATATCATTTGAAGAAAATGTAAATAAGAATTCTCAACACAAATTCACCATTAAATCAATGAAATCATAATCATTTAAAAACATAAACATTTATAAAACAAAGTCCATTCACAGTGAGAAAATCTAACTTCGATTCTCTGTCGAATCGTCGCGAGCCCCGGTCGTCTCGCCTATAACATAAACGATAAAATATGAAATTAGTCTCAACTCCAATACATTAAATTTGTGTGTGTGTGTTAATCCTAACGTCCCGCTAAACTCACGCTCAACGTAACGGTTATAAATCATTTTTCTCAAAACTATACACTCTCTAACCTATTCCTAAATCGTCCCGAAACTTCTCGGCTCACACCAACATCATCCACACTTCTAAAACCAATTATAAACCTCAAAATAAATCTACGTAGCTGACCTTAATCGACACACTGTCCGAGAGTAAGTTCGGTATTGGCAAGGTTTCAAATTACAATTCGAAATACCTTTGATTCCTCCAATCTCTTCCAACATAACCAAGACCAACAACCAACCTAAAAATGGGCTCTAAGATAAACTTACAACCAAAAGATGACTGTGGGGGTCGAGGTTACCACGGGTGTCGCCCAAAACGGCGGCTCCAAAATCAATTTAGTTAAAAATACGCTTTTTCCTTAAACCCACACAAACATTTCTATCCTAAATAATCATTGAGGTTTTATAGGGGTGAAATTATCTAAACAAACACTAAGAAATACCCCAAACCCGAAATCCAAGGGGTCCCGAAATGGATTCCTAAATCAATTTCCAAGTTTCAGTTTTCTCAAGAATTACTCTACCAAAAATATAGGAAGGAAAACCCGTACCTAGAGTTGAAAAACCCACCAAGAATCTCGAAGATTTTAGGTGAAATTTGACTGAAAAAGGAGAGGAAGGTCGACGACCTGGTGTGGCCTTTCCGAGCAGAACCAACGCATAGGGGGGCTGGGATAGCTGGAGGGGGAGCTGGCGAGTTGGCCAGCGTCGGGGAGGCACGACAGTGACCTCAAGTGGCTGGAGATGGCTGGGCAAAGAGAGGGGCAGCGGCAGAGGATTTTTTTCTGGCTTATTCACTCGCATATGAAGGCTGTGCTGCAAGGGGTGATTGGAAGGTGGTGGTCAGTGCGGTGGGGTCACGCCAGTGAGACTGGGTCGGCTGGTGGTCGGCGACGGCGAGAATGGTGGATGTTGGTTGATGTACAAGGGCGGGTTGCGGGGGAAGAGAAGAGAGAGAGAGAGAGAGAGTGAGAGAGTGAGGTTTTATATTTAAAAAAAAAACTAAAATTTTAAAATAATTGGGCCTTCTAGAAACACCCTAAAATGTAAAAGTCTAAAATACCCTTTTCTTCAAACGTCCAAAATTCTAAATCCGAAACTCTAATGAATACGCAGTTCGCATCTACGAGTTCGTGGATTCGACACTTATCCGACGAAACCAAATTCACAACCAAAGACCCAATAGATTAAAAGGTCAAAATTGGGTCAACTAACCCTTTACATCCTAGAATTACCCAAAAAAAATATTAAATAAAAAGTTTGAACCTGCTGTTCGTCGATCTCTCAAGCTGTCTCCTCTGTATTATGGACCATTTCAAATTTTGGAACGGGTTGGAGCTGTGGCTTACAAGCTGGACTTGCCACCTACAGCAAAGATACACAATGTGTTCCATGTCTCCCAGCATAAACAGAAATTAGGCGATCACGCAGTACCCCAAGTTGCCCTTCCAGACGTTTCTGAAGATGGAGTACTCGAGCCACAACCAACTATAATTCTGGAGAAGCGTGTTGTGCATCAAGGCAGGCGCAATATCACTGAGATTTTGGTGCAGTGGGAGGGGGTAGCCAAAGAACACGCCACTTGGGTACGTTTGCTGGACATGAAGCGTCGTTTTCCAGAGCTTAACCTTGGGGATAAGGTTAATTTTTGACGGGGAGGCATTGATACGGCGAGAGATTCTTGGCTCCACCAATTTAGTTATTTTTTGTTATTTCTTTTTCTGCTGAATAAGTTTGGATAAGTTTCCAAACTATCTTTGACTAGTTTTAACGTGGAATATGTTTCCTTGAAGGTAGGAGTTTGTTTAGCAACAAACTCTATTTTTCCTTGTATTTANACCCTCGAAGTAGAGTTCATCTATCCATTCTTGTCCTACTTGTTTTATTTCTTTCTCTGTTTTTATCACAGGGTTGTATCAAACCTTCTCCATCTCTTCCTCCTTGTTACTTGTGATTTTGGTGAAATTAAGGATTCTTTTGTGCAATTTCAAGTCATTGTCCATGAAATGGCCAATGACCACCATGTAGTTGATGTTTTACATAGAGGTCTAAGTATCAATTGTGATACTGACCCTTTGATCCCCAATGATAAATATCTAGAACCCCAGCAGCCACCTTCTTCCTATCTGGTATCGATCTTCAACCTAGGACACACATCATTCATCATGTCTTTAAAATCTCCCTCTTCCACTATCCTAAAAGAGTATTCATCCCTAATCACCCACCTCACAATCTTTTCGTCATGCCTCTTTTGATTAAAGGAATGGGGAACCAATAGAGCCCCAATTGACTCTTGGGTAAGGGTGGGTTGTCCTTTCATGGTATTGCCTAAATATGCTGGACAATTTTCACATTGCCTTTGTATGTGTTTCATAATCCTAGTGGTCCCATTATGAGTACTATGGGCTGGAAACTCTGCTTTGTAGGTGTTGCATACAACATATGGCCACAATGTCTTTTTCTTCGGATGGATCTTATTGATCTTTGTGCAATAAAGCAACACCAAAGACTTAGGCTTCTTACCCCCCCTTTTTTGCACACTCCTCTGGTTCAGATTCTTCAACTTGGGTACTAGTGGGTGTGGGGGTTTAGGTTTATGTTTGGGCTTGAGGATCTGTTTGGGGTGGTTGGAGTGAGGCATGCAACATAGTGTTTGTGTTCGTGTTTAATTGGCTACTAGATACCATGCTTCCTATTTTACAAATTACAAATAATGATAAGAATCAATTAACCCAGCACATACAGCAAGCAAGCAACCAATATGGCAATATATATATGTATATATATTTAAATTTCTTACCTTTTAAGCAAGAAACCAAGCATAGCAACAGCCTAAACGAGCAACCAAGCACAGCAGCAATTCCAGCAACCAACCAAAATTAAAATTAGCACAGCAAGGCAACAAGCAACCAAGCTCCTTCACCTTGCAAAGAAATCAAAATTAGCCCCAATTAATCAATAATCAACATTCAACAATAGCCCCAAATCCCAATTGTTGATTAATTGGCCCCAATAAAAAACATCCTGAAACCCTAACCTGACCCTAAGGTCCCGAATCCCAATTAGCCTGAAACCCTAAGCTAACCTCAAGGTCCCCTATGAAAAATGGCCTGAAACCTAACCCCAAGGTAGCAAATGAAAAATAGGCCTAAACCCTAACCCCAATCCAAAATTGCCTGAAACCTTTACCTTCTGGACCTCTGGGCTCTGGTTATGGTTGACTGGTTGTGCACCTTGTGGTGGTTGAGAGAGTGAGAATCTAAGAGAAGAGAGTGAGTCAGAAATCAGTAGGAGACCGAGACAGAGAGAAAGAGAAAAACTGAGAGAAGAGAGTGTGAGATCGTGCTTACTGCATTATGGTGGCGACTGGTGGTGGCGTGCAGTGGTGACTGAGAACTGAGAAGAGAGATTAAGCGTTGGCGCGGCGCGAGATAGTGAGAGAGAGAGAGAGAGAGAGAGAGAGAGAGAGAGAGAGAGAGAGATAATCAGATAAAGGCCAGATTGGTTGGGCTGGGAATCTTTTATTAAACGCGTTTTTTCACTTTTTAGGATTTCATTAGCGTTTTTTGGGGTTTGGAGTTTTTTTACTTTTTATTATTACATAATTTACATATGTGATTTGATATTGTAATATGTTTTATAATTTATATGTTTTTTTAGTTTATAGTTAATAACTTAATAGTTGATATGTTTTAATTTTTATTCTCTTAATTTATCATTCCTCTTAATTATTAGGGTATTTTGGGGTTTGGACTTTTTATTTCATATGTAATATACTAAATTACAATTACTAATATATTTGATGTGTTAGGTTATGTTATAATTTTATAAAAATTTAAAAACTATTTAAAAATATCATAAACCCTAATATTATAGTAATTATACCATATCCTAAACATTTCTATAGTTATATACCAAGTTAACAAGTACCAACTATGAATTATAGTAAATTAGTAATATAGTCTTAGGGTATAGGCCCTAGCTCTACATAGCATTTACAAATTTTAAAAACACAATAGCTATATGCTTGAAATTGATATATGTCTTATAGAACTGTCTAGCTAATCAGACACCACTATAGTCGTGGATAACACTGGGATGCCTACTGTGATGGGTCCTCTGAGTGTGTAGGATGTCACTTGATCCTTTGGTGTGTTTGATTTGTGTTGTTTACAAAAGTGATTTTTGGTTTTAGAAGTCAATTTGGACTTTCATATTTTAGTTACTGAATCGTCTGAGTTGTGTCTGTTTGACTAGTTCCTGAATGATCACATAAATAAAAAATTGGGGTCCGATCATTGAAAGTGAAATTAATCAAGTTTATTAAGCGAATAGATCACCTAATACAAACTTTTAATTGGTATCAGAGCGCTACTCTAAAAGCAAATAGAGAGGTCCTAGGGTATTGTTTGTTTTCTAGGTGTGTCTAGATAGAAAGAGATCGAGTCGCAGGGTCTTGCAACTCTCCTCCATTTTTTGATGGCAGCAACTACGCTGCTTGGAGAGAGAAATTTGAAATTTTCCTTGATGCCTATGACGAGTTGACATATGAGTATCTCACTGTTGAGTGGATTCCTCCCACACGAATTGTTGATGGGATTGAAACTCCTAAGCCTAGGTCCGAATGCTCTTTAGCCGAAGTCACTGCCTCTAGCTCCAACAAGAAGGCTAGAAATGCTATTGTCACTGCACTATCTTCCTCACAATTTGCACACATACAACATTGTGTCACGGCTAGGCAAGCTTGGAACAAACTTAGGGTTGTTCATGAAGGGGACAAACAAGTTAGGTCACTTAAGCTTCAAATGGTACATGCCAAATTTGAAAAATTAGGATGAAAGAGTCCGAGTCATCTTCCGAGTTTTATGAAAGGTTGGAAGCCCTCACAAATGAAGCCATGTCCCTAGGTAAACCTTATGAGGAGTGTACCATTGTCCAAAAGGTTCTTAGATCTCTACCTAAGAGATTTCAATCTAAGAAACATGCAATACAAGAAGTCCAAAATTTGGATGAACTCAAAAAATTGGTAAATTGGTAGGAAAACTTAAAACTTTTGAGATGGAACTTGAAATGGATGAAAGGGACAGCAAGAAGTCAAAGGATATTGCTTTGCAAAGTGTCAAAGAGATGAGTGAAAACTTGAGTGAAAAATCATCCATGTCCGATGATGAGGTTGCCTTTTTTGTCAAAAGATTTAGACGAATTCTTAGAAATAATGGGAGAAAAGCTAGGACTAGTGGTAACAACTTTAAGGAGTTCAAATTCAAACCTCAAGGAGAGAATTCATTTGAGAGAAAACAAGAGAAGAAGTCTAACTTTAAGGAAGGAAGAACAACCAAGAGAGATGTGAAATGTTACACTTGTGGTGGAATTGGTCACATAGCAATTGAATGTGCAAATAATAGAAAGAATTATTCTTCAAGTAAGAATAAAGCCATGAAAATCACTTGGATAGTGAGAGAGGGGACTCAAATGATTGTGAGTCTTCTTCCGATATTGAGGGTGATGAAGTTGCATTTGTTGCATTAATCAAGGAGATTGAACAAGTTGATGGTGGGTCTGACTTAGAATCTACTCCTGATGATGAGTCTTACACTGCACTTTGTGATAAGTATGACTTACTTTTCACCGAAACTCTTAGCATAAATGAAGAAAATCAGAAACTAAAGAATGCTAAATTGAAATTGTGTGAGAAGATTGAGTCATTAGAGAGTGAATTAGAAAATGTGGCTATCTTGAAACAAAATTTTGAGAGTCAAGTCAAAGTGCTCAAGGAGAGCAACATCTACTTTAAATCTTTGAATGGGAAACTTCAAAAAGAAGTACATGAAGCAAATGAGAGCATTGTTGAGCTCACCATTGGGGCTGAAAAGGTTGATAGGATGCTTAGAATTGGAAAGCATCATGGTGACAAGACCGGTTTGGGTTTTAGTGAAAATAGTCCTAGTATATCCAACACAAAGACCATTTTTGTCAAGTCAAAATCTGATCATGGTGTCAAAAAGGGTCTAGGTTTCATTGACATTGGTCAAAATGCATCTCATTCTAAATCAAGTCAAGCTACATCAAGTGTCACACAAATTGATTGTTCTACTTCACTTAGAAAAACAAAGTTTGTCCCGGTTTGTCATTATTGTCATGTCAAGGGTCACATTAGACCAAATTGCAACAAATTTAGAGGAAAGAAATCAAGTGAACCAAAGAGAAATATTTCTCTACAAGAGCAAGTGAACAATCTACTCAAAGAGATAACCAAAATTGCCTTACTTGTCACCCCACTTCCCAAAAATAAGCCAATTCCACATCAAAGATGGGTTGTGAAGAGCTCCACTAAATGTCTAGTAACCTTGAATACTTTTTCAGCCACTAAGAGGAACATTTGGTACCTAGATAGTGGGTGTTCCAAACATATGACGGGAGATAAGGAGGTCTTTACCTCTCTTTCTCCTTATGTTGGTGGTAGTGTGAGTTTTGGAGGTGGAGAGAAGTCCTATGTGAGTGGAAAAGGGGTTGTACACATTCCCGGTATACCCGAATTGAAAAATGTAAGATTTGTTGATGGGCTGAATTCTAATTTGCTTAGTATTAGCCAACTTTGTGATGAATGGGGTGGTGAAGTGTGTATGTCCAAGAGTGGATGTAGAATTGTTGACTCCCAAGGAAGGGAGATCTTGAATGCCCCTAGGTCTAGGGATGATTGCTATGTGTTTGATGGCAATGTTGGAAAAATTGAGAATACTTGCAATAGAGCTATTGATGACACTAGCTCTCTTTGGCATCAAAGACTTGGTCACATTAATGTTCATGACCTTTACAAGTTGTCTAAGCATGAGGTTGTTAGAGGTCTACCAAAGATAGGAAAGCCCGAAACTTTTATTTGTGGTCCATGTCAAATGGAGAAACAAACCAAAGAACCACACAAAAGAGTCAAAGACATAGGCACCTCTAGGACACTTGAACTAATTCACTTGGATTTAGGTGGTCATGTCCAAACCTTGTCAATAGGTGGAAAGAAATACATTCTAGTCATGGTAGATGATTTTTCTAGGTACACTTGGGTGTCATTTCTTAAGGACAAGTCGGAGACATTTCATCATTTTGTCAAGATTGTAAAACTGCTGAAAAGTGAAAGTATGTCAAGTCTGTCAACCCTGTCCCGAATTAGATCAGACCATGGAACTAAGTTTGAAAACTCTCTATTCGATGAGTTTTGTTGTCAAATGGGCATCAAACATGAATTTTCAGCTCCTATAACACCCCCAACAAAATGGAATCGTTGAGAGAAAGAATAGAGTTTTGATTGAGATGGCAAGAGTGATGTCGAATAGCAAAAATCTTGCTAAACATTTCTGGGCTGAAGCGGTCAACACAACATGTTACATCATAAATATAGTCTACCTTAGACCGGGAACCAAAAAGACTCTACGAACTGTGGAAGGGTAGGAAACCCAAGGTTACACACTTTAGAGTGTTTGGGAGTGCATGCTACATCCTTAGGGATAGAGAACATTTAGGGAAATTTGATTCTAAGAGTGATGAGGGTCTGTTTTTAGGCTATTCATCCAACAGTAGAGCTTTCAGAGTTTTCAATTTGCGAACAAATTCTATGATGGAGTCCATAAATGTGAAAATAGATGATCATGATGCATCTATTGAAATGGCTGCAGATAAGGATGGATTGTTCCGTCAATCTGATCCTAAAGAGGATAATTTGGTTAAAGAAGAGTCCAAGTCAGGCAGTGATGAACTTACTAATGACTCAAAAAATGTTGAGTTTGATAAGTCAGAGAGTGAACAAAATGACAAAACCCTGAGTGACAGATCTGAAAAACTAAGATGGGTGAGGTGTAACCATGGTGAAGATGTAATTCTAGGTTCTTTAGACCAGCCAGTTAGGACTAGAAAACAAATGGCAAATGAACTTGCTCATGTGTGCTATGTGTCCATTGTTGAACCTAAAAATGTCAAAGAAGCACTCAATCATGAGGAATGGGTGAGTGCAATGCATGAGGAATTAAACCAATTTGAGAGAAACCAAGTGTGGACTCTTGTAGAAAGACCAGCCAACACAAATGTCATTGGAACCAAATGGATCTTCAAAAATAAATCTGATGAATTTGGGAATGTAGTTAGAAACAAGGCTAGGCTTGTTGCTCAAGGGTACTCTCAATTAGAGGGTATTGATTTTGATGAGACTTTTGCACCCGTTGCTAGACTTGAGTCCGTTAGGTTGCTTTGTGCCATTGCATGTCATCTTAAGTTCAAATTGTATCAAATGGATGTTAAAACAGCGTTTTTAAATGGTTACTTGAATGAGGAAGTTTTTGTAGAACAACCAAAAGGTTTTGAGGATCCTCACATGAGAGATGGTGTTTATAAATTGAGGAAAGCCTTGTATGGGCTGAAGCAAGCTCCAAGAGCTTGGTATGAGAGACTCTCTCATCACTTGTTGTCCAATGGGTATCAAAGAGGGTCGGTTGACAAGACCCTATTTGTAAAAAGGTTAAAAAATGATGTCTTGATTGCTCAAGTTTATGTGGATGATATTGTCTTTGGTTCAACTTCAAATTTTCATGTTAAGAGATTCATTGATGTAATGTCTAGTGAATTTGAAATGAGTCTAGTTGGTGAAATGAATTTCTTTTTAGGGCTGCAAGTTAAGCAAGTAGATAGTGGGATATTTATCTCCCAATCTAAGTATGCTAGAAATTTGGTCAAAAAGTTTGGACTTGAGTCTTCCAAAGTGGCTATTAGTTCAATGAGTAAAAGCTCCAAACTTCATAGGGATCCAAGTGGTAAGCAAGTGGACCAACCTTGTATAGAAGCATGATAGGAAGTCTCCTCTATCTAACAGCTAGTAGACCAGACATATCGTTTGCGATAGGAGTGTGTGCTAGGTTCCAAAGTGATCCCAAAGAATCTCATTTGTTTGCAACAAAGAGGATCATCAAATATGTAAGTGAGACTCTTGACTATGGGTTGTGGTATACCCATGATACCAACACTAAATTGGTTGGATTTAGTGACTCTGATTGGGCTGGGTGTAGTGATGATTTGAAAAGCACCTCGGGTGGTGCTTTCTATGTTGGGAATAACTTAGTGTCTTGGCATAGCAGGAAGCAGAATTCTGTCTCTTTGTCGACTGCTGAAGCTGAATACATAGCAGCAGGGAGTTGTTGTACATAACTCATTTGGATGAGACAAATGTTAGCTGATTATGGAATTGATGAGAAAACCTTTCTCATCTATTGTGATAACATGAGTGCTATAGATATCTCCAAGAACCCGATGCAACATACTAGAACCAAGCATATTGACATAAGACATCATTTCATTAGAGATCTTGTGGAGAGTGGAACTCTTACTTTAACTTTCGTTCCTTCCGAACAGCAACTTGCAGACATCTTTACAAAAGCTCTAGAGAATCCAAAGCACATTACTCTTCGGAAGTCAATTGGCATTTGTACACATGCATAATTCCTTGTAGTTAAATGTGCTTCATTGTTTAAGTTTCTTTTATTTTGTTAAGTAGTTTTTCTTTTAAAGAAAATAACCACTTTGAAAGGTCTTAACATTACTTGTCACACTCTCTTTGATATTCAAAAAGGTTCTTGCATCACATGTGTCATGTCAATAAGTATAATCCTTTCTTCTTGTCCAATGTTAGCTTTGAGGTCTCTTTTTATTTAACACTTTGTCATGGTCAATCAAACTTGTTAAATGCATTTCAAAGACAATTTGTTTGAGGATGCAATTTAGCCTTTCAATATAATTCCTCATTTGTGACCCATCTTAAGCTAAGTTTTCCTCATTTGAACAAATGTGCACCATACAAAAATAACAAAAAAAAGAAGTGTGACCAAAGAAGTCACGGCCCTAGGGAGAAATAAGGTGTTTTTATGGTGTTCTAGGGTAAAGAGTCGCAAAATTGAACCAAATCATTGCACTTAATTTGGGATGTGCATAAACAAAACAAATGAAAATAATTTTCTCATAGCCATTGTCATGAGTTGAAAAACTTTGTTTTCAAGATTTGTTCCCAAATTAGAAATTATCTTGAGTGGTCAAATTCTAATCTTTTTTTGTGCATGAAACTTATTCAACCTCTTTGATTGTCTTTGACATTGTTTTTCCATCTAGAACAATTCTTGAATGCTAGCATTGACCTCCCTATATCCCAAATATGCTTATTTTCTAGCACAAAATTTTGCAATATTCATTTTCCATATCTATTAGAGTGTTGACATTGGTGGTTAATTCATTTCAATTGTTACTGTTGTTTTTGTCAAATTTTTTTGTCAAAATAAAATCCCTGAAGCACATCTAACTCATAGATTTTTCTTGTGTGTCATTGCTTCCAACTCTTCCAAGATTCCTCTATCTTTTCGTCAAATTCCATGACTGTTTTATGTCCCAGTTCTGTTCTGTACGAACTTTGTCCATTTTGACTGGTCTACTACAGTCACACAGAGTCAATTTCACAGGGCCATTCTGCACCTTGGATTACTGTTCATTAAAAGGCATTTCAGACTTTTCTGCATGTCTATGTTCTTCTCTATCTGTCCCTCATATTACATGTCTATATTCTGCAAGCACGGTACAGAGATGCTGCTGCTGCTACCGGTTATCAGTCCTAGGGGGAGTTCGAATTTAGGGGGAGTTAGAATTTAGGAGGAGTCAGACTTTTATGGAATTTACTCTTTAAGCATGTATTTTTCTCTTGAATATCTCTCCAACTTTCTGCGCTTTTGAACTTCACTCTTATTTCTTTTGGTGTAAGTCCTTTTGTCTTTCCATGACAAAAAGGGGGAGAATGTATTTGTTTACTCTACATTGCTTGGTGTTTTTAAACTGCATTGGTTACTGTACTATCATATTTTGTGTTGTGCAAATACTTCTTCTTGCAGGTACATTATAACATAGTGTTGGGTTGAGTGTTGAGAGTCTTGTGAGGTGAATGGGTTGATGTTTTGTCAAGGAAAGCCAAAGGGGGAGATTGTTAGTTTCTAGGATTTGTTATATTGGCTATTTTCCTTGTCAAAACCATTGTATTTATTTTTATTTAATCACTCACAAGCTCTAGGCTAGATTAAGGACAAGATCAGTTGTATTGAAGAAGTCAAGAATGAACAAAGACTCAAGGTATACTGCACTTCATTCATTTCATGAAAATAACAGTTTTTTGTGTATTTGACTAGTCATTCACTGAACATAAAGAACAATGTTTTTCACGTACAGTGGTTGATACTTAAGTGACAGTCACTGCAGTGAATTTCGGGTTTTACTTTTAAAGCTCATTTCATTGAAAGCCCATTTTCTGTTTTTTACTAAACATGCATGTGCATTGCACATGGCTTGGTTCCCCCACTGTATCAATCAGATCTGATTTCATCTAATTCATTCACGCCACACACTTACACACACATCAACACTATTCATCATCTTCCCCATTTCTGATTTTTGCAAAATAAAGCAGTTTTTGATTTTACAGCTCCTCATTCCTATCCTTAGCAATACTAGGATACCCCTCTAGGACAAAAGGAATATGACGTCTTTCCGTCTCTTGTGGACAACCATTGAATGGTTTTCACGTGGCTCGGGCAAACATGAAAGTTGCGTGTGTGTGTGTACGGGTATATGGTATGTCGGTTCAGACTTCTTTTTGTGGGTTGATGAGCATATTTTCAGTGAATATTCTTGTGGGTTCTTACTTGGGTATTTTTGGGGGTGAGTGTTTATCTTTTATCAAGTTAGAAAATGTTTTTATTTTCAAAATCAAAATGATTTTCTGAACTTGTTTGTTTCATCTAAAAATCTAAATGGGCTTGAGTGTTTAAATCTTTTTATATATTTTTCAAACACATTCATTTTAGATTTTAGTTGAAGGATTCTATATCAACCTCTTCATGCCTCTTGCTTGAGAAGGTTGATTTTTTTTTAAAGAATCCAAAATTTACATATCATGTTCATACATTGATGAATCTGCTGGGCTTGGTGTGAATTGGTGCCATGGGTTGATGAGCTTGGAGTTGAAGCTGCCTTCTTCATGAATGACCGATTGCCTTGCTTATGAAAGTTGTACAAAGGGGTAAGAAAGCTGCCACTTAGTCTATAACTGAGTGATTGAGCTTATGTGCTGTATGCTCCCTTTGTATTGAACCTCCTCTATAGTGGATTGCCCGGTCAGCTGAAAAAGACCCCCAGTTTTTACCCTTTGTGGTTTTTCTGGGTGAACATCTTGTGTGCATTCGTCTCCCTTTTTGTGTTGTTATGCTTACTGACTCACTCAACTTTTAAACACAAATCTGTACTATAGCTATATGCTTGAAATTGATATATGTCTTATAGAACTGTCTAGCTAATCACACACCACTGTAGTTGTGGATAACACTGGGATGCCTACTGTGATGGGTCCTCTGAGTGTATAGGATGTCACTTGATCCTTTGGTGTGTTTGATTTGTATTGTTTACAAAAGTGATTTTTGGTTTTAGAAGTCAATCTAGACTTTCATATTTTAGTTACTGAATCGTCTGAGTTGTGTCTGTTTGACTAGTTCCTGAATGATCATATAAATAAAAAATTGGGGTCCGATCACTGAAAGTGAAATTAATCAAGTTTATTAAGTGAATAGATCACCTAATACAAACTTTCAACCTGGCTGATACCTGATTGCCTTTGACTACCCCTGTTCCGCATGGAGTCAAGAACTTGATCAAAAGCAAGTGAGTGGAGATCATAACCCTCAGTTGGTTAAGGGCCAGTCGTCCCAGGATGACATTGTAAGCTGTGGGGCAGTCGACCACCAAAAACTGAGTGGTTGTGGTAGCAGACGAAGGATACCTCCCGAGGGTGAGTGGAAGGTAGATCCCACCAAGAGGGGTGACCATATCGCCCCAAAAGTTAAGTAAAGGAGCGACTGACTGGTCAAGCCTCTTCTCGTCAATTCCAAGAGCTATGAAGGCTGAGGCGAAGAGGATGTTGACGGAGCTACCACAATCGACAAGGATCCGAGCCACGTCGAAGTTAGCTATGGTAACCTCAATGACCAAAGAGTCATCGTGTGGAAAGATTAAATCACGTTCCTCCTCCTCAACAAAGGAAATGGGCGACCACCCGAGCTTAGAGAGTCTTTTTGCCACGGTGGAAGTCTATAGCCATAACGCCGGAACATTGCTGAGCACTTCGGCCGTATTCCTTCCTAGTCTTGTTGGAATTGCCAGCGAGGGTCGAGCCCCCACAGATGGTATTGACCCGCCCCCGTCGTTGTCCTTCGGTCTTGGCCTTTTCAGTGGCCTCCTTGTCTACAAAACCATCCAACTTGCCTTCTTGTACCAAAGTTTCTATTGCCTCCTTAAAGGCTCTGCATGCCTCGGTGTCATGGCGATGGTCATCATGGTAAAGACAAAAGAAGTTATTGTTAGCCCGGTATCGTGTTTGTGGTGAGCGGGGTGGGAGCTTAGGAAGTATGTCCTTGATCTGGGGATACAATTCTGTATAAGTAACAGTGAGAATTGTATAAACTTTGACCATTTCAAATTTTGAACTGGTTGGAGCTGTGGCTTACAAGCTGGACTTGCCACCTACAGCAAAGATACACAATGTGTTCCATGTCTCCCAGCATAAACAGAAATTAGGCGATCACGCAGTAACCCAAGTTGCCCTTCCAGACGTTTCTGAAGATGGAGTACTCGAGCCACAACCAACTCTAATTCTGGAGAAGCGTGTTGTGCATCAAGGCAGGCGCAATATCACTGAGATTTTGGTGCAGTAGGAGGGGGTAGCCAAAGAACACGCCACTTGGGTACGTTTGCTGGACATGAAGCGTCGTTTTCCAGAGCTTAACCTTGGGGATAAGGTTAATTTTTGACGGGGAGGCATTGATACGGCGAGAGATTCTTGGCTCCACCAATTTAGTTATTTTTTGTTATTTCTTTTTCTGCTGAATAAGTTTGGATAAGTTTCCAAACTATCTTTGACTAGTTTTAACGTGGAATATGTTTCCTTGAAGGTAGGAGTTTGTTTAGCAACAAACTCTATCTTTCCTTGTATTTAAAGGTTTGCTAAGAATAATAAGGCACAAGGAAAATTCAACACAAATAGACTAACGTCTACTGGAGGTTGCTACCCTCGAAGTAGCAGTTCATCTATCCATTCTTGTCCTACTTGTTTTATTTCTTTCTCTGTTTTTATGATAGGGTTGTATCAAACCTTCTCTATCTCTTCACCCTTGTTACTTGTGATTTTGGTGAAATTAAGGATTCGTTTGTGCAATTTCCAGTCATTGTCCATGAAATGGCCAATGACCACCATGTAGTTGATGTTTTGCATAGAGGTCTAAGCCTATAACCTATTATCCATTTAGCCAATTAATTATTAGTCTATAGAGTTTAGTAATTTTAGTTTAGGGTACAGAAATTAGCATATAGGGTTTAGTTTAGGCCTTTAGGGTATAGAAATTAGCATATAGGGTTTAGGCCTTTAGGGTGTATAAATTTATTATTTATATATGTTTTAAGTTTTTTAAGTTTTATGTGAATTATAGAAATGTATTATATAAAATTATAAGTTATATAGAAAAGGTATTTTAGGGTATAGAATATTAGAAATGTATAAAAATGTATTATATAAATTATATGTTTTAAAACTTTAATATAGGAATGTATTATATAAATTTTAAAACGTATAAATTATAAGGTATATATTTAAAAAGTACAATTTTTAATTATACATTGTATATATACGGTTGGTTCGGTATTTCGCCGATTTATGGTTTTGGAAACCGAAATCGGATCGAATTGTCTCAGTTCAGTAAGCAAACCGAATGTTCGGTTCGGTAAACATACGATATGGTCTTTTTTGGTATCCAAATGGCCGGTTTTAGATCGGTTTTCGATTTTACGGTCAAACCGACCCACCCCTAAGCCAAATCAATGGCTAGACCATGCATTCACATAAAAGCATATATATATATATCTATAACTAAGCCATTGATTTGCTTAGGGTTTAGGGATATGTGAACGTTAGCCAAGCATAGCTATAATATTTGGGTATGTACAAAGACATTTTAATATCAAGTAAGATTGATCCATACTCACGTTAGTTGGCCAAAGGAGGTAGCTCTAAGTTCTTGGCTATCATTTGTGGCTATGCTCTTCATTTCTTGCTCAAATATAAAATATGGGCCAAGGTTGGCTACAATTCTTATGGGCCAATAAGAATTCTAATTAAAAAAAAAAAAGGTTATCTTTGATTTGTAATCATGTTTCTTTCAAGGGAAAAAAACTCAAGGTTTGCTATTATTTTAAAAATGGCTAAGATTGGCCATAATTTTTAAAATGAACAAGGTTGGCCATAATTTTTAAATTGGCTAAGGTCGGCTACGATTTTTATAAGCCAATAGGAAATTCATGTACCTTTTTAGAAAAAGGGCCAAGGTTGGCCGCATTTTTTTATGAGCCAATTAAGTGGCAATGGTCATACTCGATCCAAGTACAAGAGCAATAAAAACTAAAGCTTTATAGCCTCAATTTACTTGGACTATAAAGCTTGGGGGGCAATGTTTGTATCCAAAAATAACACTTGTGCTATTTTGGCCAAAAATGCTTGTTGGTCAATTTTCGTGTTTTGACTATGGAAGTGTTGTTAGCCAATTTCTGAGTTTTGGCAAAAAAATATTTATTCGCCAATTTATGTGTTTTGGCTAAGGGAGTGTTGTTAGCCAATTTTCGTGTTTTGGCCAAGGGAGTGTTGTTAGCCAATTTTCGAGTTTTGGCCAAAAATGCTTGTTGGCCAAGGGAGTGTTATTAGCCAATTTCCGTGTTTTGGCCAAGGAAGCTTGTTGGCCAAATTTTGTGTTTTGGTTACACTTGGAACCATATTAAAAAAAAATAAAAATAAAAACATAGGCACTTTAGGTTAGCAGAGTAATATGTAATAGCTTTGTCATCCCCTAATTCTTCATATCAGTTTAAATTTTATTTTTTTTCGTTCTTTCGATAATTTATCTTATTTCCTTCTCTTTATTTTAGCAAATTTCTTTTTTGAGTTGGGTAGTGCATATAATTCTTTGTATAAAAATATATAAATCTAACAAATACTGTAAAAGACATACTTATAGATAGGTGAGTGCATGTATTTTTTATTTATATTATTACAAATTTTGATAGTATAGGCTAATTATACACAACAAAAAGGGTTGTGTAACTTTTAGTAGTTATATTATATTCATCAGCTTCTTTCATGTATATATAGTAGTGTAACACTAATTAACACTAAAACATATCAATAAAGGGAAAGAATGAACAAAGACATAGTGTGAGCAATGACGTCAAACATTTTGCCCATTTTGAACCTGTCATTAACATTAGCACTTTGTTCCAACTTCCAAACTAAACTTTGATTTGCTACAAAACCAAACACAAATTCATAAAAAACAACATACTTTTTTATTACCTCTACAAAGAGGAGTAGGAACACCAAAACACTGAAAATGCAACCTGTGAATCAAAAGAGAAACAACAAACAGAGAATAAAATTAAAACCAAAACGTTAACGCAAGAAATTAAAAAACCAACACATAGAGAAAACAAAATTAGAACATGAAGAAACCAAAATTTCTTACCAAGGTAGATCAATCGGTTGAAGCTTATAGAATTGGGGCCAAAAGTTTAACCGAAGCCTAACAATTAATATGAAATTGCTTATTAAAACCAAAACACATCAGATAAACAAAATCAAACACCACATAATTATGTTATTTAAAGAGAAAAACACCACATTAACGCATGAAGAAATTATGGATTCATGAATAACTATCAGATGCAATTGGCGTTGCCGAAAAGAAAATAAAATAAAACATAGAATACTTTGAAAGCTTGCCTTAAATTTGGGGCTCGATTGATTTTGGAAGTGTAAGTAACTGAATAGCAGCTCAAATGTAGAAATGGAGAAGATGGGGTGAGAAACCTGCGTTGGTGCCGCAGCTCCTCCCCACCTTCCCATGTCGCCGTTAATTTCTCCATCTATAACGTCCCAAAACTTGGGTACGGCACAATGGCATCCATCCTGAGAATACTCGAGACAACAACACCAAATCTCGATGTCATAATCTCAAAATATTCTCAAAACAGGTTAAGCCTTTTTATTTGGAAAACTGGTTGGATCAGAGATAAAATCAGTAGCAGAAATAAGTTTAGTCTCATTTAAAAATAGTAAAATATGACCGACCCCTTGAGGTCACTTATAATTTGTCACAATCTCGTAAGACATTTAGAAACCATTCAATGAGTCTAACACAATTACAAAACAGTTTCACAAACTGAAATCCAAAGTTAAAAATACAAGTATGTCCTCTGAAGCACTCATTGTCATGCCTTCCTTGCTCTGCTTCCTCAGCATGATTATCATGCAAAACAGTCTGCTACATTGTGAAATAGTGTACATAACCACATGAAGACCCGGTAAGCTTTTGCAAGCTCGTATGAGATAAACTAGTACAACATAAGCATATACCAAATTACCAATACGTATTCATTATTCATGGAAAACATGCATACACATAACCAAATACAACCTTGGAAAACTCCATTTCTGGAATTCATCAAATAGGTCATCACATATGACAGTATCCACAATCACATGATATCATAATTATCATAACAAGCATATATCATGTTCATCAAGTATAAGTCACAATCCATGCATATGAACGATGCATACCTAGATTATCCAAAGTAAATTCAAAATACATGTCAAACCATGACATGCCAACATATTGCCCAAAATGGGCCCACATAGTCACCCAACCTTGAGAACATAGCCTGTATTACAACATGGCACCATCACAACAACCAACCTGGGCTCACTGGTTCACCATGCACTGAAACACAATCCATCGACCGAACACAAACGACCAACTATCCATATCAGAATCCAATTATCATCGGTATGGTAGCGAGAGTATTCATTCCTAGTGAATACCATATGGGCTCGCTAGCCTCCCCAAAAGGACATTCGGCTAGCCTGTCCGTAAACACCGCCTCATGAGGTTTAGGGGATTTTAACACAAGGACACTACACTGGGGCCTTTTACTCTCAGGTTGACTATCTCATAACAAGTTCTCCCTCGGCTAACCCGGGCCATCAAATTGAATCTCTGTCCAATCGGCCCATCAAGCTAAGAACACAATTTCTAAATGAAAAATGTCTCCTTATGTCATAGTCAAATAACAGAGTCTCATTCACTTTTTAGAAAGACGTTACAGCGGATACCATGCCAAAGACACCTATGTTGATCTCATAATACCAAAGAGAGTTTACGTAATCTCCTGTTGATCTGACCCGTAACGATTTTGATATTAAAAATCGAGATCTCCATACATTGACTATAAAAACACCGGAGACATAGCTTATTAAGAAACGTGTAAAAGCACACAATCATGGCAAATAGTTCTCAAAAATTTACTACCATGATGACCGAGTAATTAGTAGTCAAATTATGAGGTCTGATTATGCCAAGTAGGGTCGCAGATAAAGCAAACAAGAATTCATGTGATATTCTAGAGTGTGCCTTCGTTCATTTTAGTTATTTATCAAATACACAAGTAAATACCTTTACTAGGTGCGAATTATTAACACCTAAGTTTATTACATGAAACAATGTTCATAATAACACTGTATCACATTCACATATTAGAATGCATTTAGATATTCACAGAGTATTGATACACACATAAAATCACAAATTGATTAGAATATTCAACAAGGCAATACGGATAAAGCAATTATGTATCAGCCCAATTCACACAATCCAAATAGTAGAATCGGCACACAATCATGCAATATATCTCAATCATGAGGATATAGGCATTCCCTGCAAAACCAACAAGTCAGAAGGTTAGTGGTTCACCCACCTAAGTTCCGAGCAAGGCTTCCCTTAGCTCGTACAACACCACCACCGCATGAAATCGACTGTCTACAAGTAACATTCCATAAGGGTCATGTAAAATGACCGTTTTGCCCTTACAAACAAATAAGATCAAAAGAATTAGTGAAAAATGAATCCGAGTTTAACTTCGAAAGAAATAGCAACAAGGACGAGTCAGGTAGACTCTAACCTTCGTCAAAAATACCAGATAAACGCTCCAAATCGGTTTCCTGTTCAAAAGTCGAAATAGTCGTTCTCACTGACCGAGCAAGAGAAACAAAGCTCCATAAATACCTATAATAAATATAGGACTCAGCTTTGAGAGTTGATAACTAACAACACAGGTTTTGAAGCAAAAAGAGTATAAAATGACCACAACGCACTCGAGTCAAACCGAGGACCTAGGGTTTACTCTTGAAACCAAAGGAACTCATAAATCGACTCGAAACACAAACAACTCAAGTTTGGATAAACAAAGTGGATCAATTTACAATGGTCGACAATATGAGTCGAAAAGGAAAAAGTGAAATGACCAAACTACCCTTATGACCTAATCGAAGGTCTAGGGTCCAATAAATCAATTAGATTTAACGAAACGTACACGAATACCTTCATTGGTTAAATACCAAGTTAGGTTTTGGGTTCGACAACCGAAATGGCTTCGAGTTTAGGATTCTCGAACCAACACAACTTGTTTAATATCAACAACCAACCAAAATAACACAGAGTTCACAAGACCAAGAAACCAGAATGAGCGGCAATTGCCACAAACGGTGGCTGACCTATACAGATTTCACAATAGATTACACAAACACATAAACCTAAGAGCAACAGTAAGCATAAATGCACAAGTGATTACAAGAGAAATGTGAGGGTCAGTTTCCACCTCTAAGTGGCCAAACAGCCACCACACGCGGCCAAACCTGCGGTTACACACTAGTAGAAATAACCCCTATTATATCATTTACTTATAGCATTTTTTTTTAACTGCTATTAAAAGTAGTTTAATTATAGTCCATTAAAGGAGAAACGCTATAAACCTTTTTAGGCCCACGAGGTCCTTATGCGCGAGAGTTAAACCCAAAATTTCCTTACGCGGGTTATTGCCCTTGCATAGAATACGCATTCTCCAAGATAGAACGTTCATTCTTCCTCCCTCCCTCCCTCCCTCCCTCCCTCTGTCTTTCTCTCTCTGTCTCTGTCTCTCTCTCTCCTTCCACCGCTGAGAGTGACCAATCCAGTACTTGGTTGGACTAATGCTCTCTCTATCCAACTCTTTCTTTGTGGTTTGATCCAGTGCCTGGTAATTAAGCCCATTCTCTTGATTATCTACCTATATGATTTTAGGGTTAGTGGGTTTTGGGGAAAATTGATTCTCTTTATTCATATGTTTTTTTCTTTAGAAAATTTTCATGTGCCTATTCTCCTGCTTCATTTAGGTTGGGTTCTTTGAGAAAGTTGAGTTTTGGGTCGAATCTTTAGGGAAAAAAATAAGGCTCCTACTTATTTTGGTCGATTGGTATTCTGATTTTTCCTTCGTATACATAAAAACTCACATTATTTTTGCCAAGTTAAACATTTTGATATATAGCAGTTAATTAGTGACACACATTATTTGGTATATATTCATTATTCTGATTTTTCCTTCTTAAACTTTAAAACCCACATTATTTTGGTTGGTTGGTTTGCCAAGTTAAGCATTTTGATACATAGGACTAAAATTACCTAATTTTTCTCAAGGTTTAGTCATTGAATAGTGACGTATTGTTGCTATATATGCATATTTGAGTTACAATTATAGTTATTCATCAAGTAGTAGTTCTAGAAGTATTCTTAGAAGTATTCTATTTTCTTTGTATTCAGTCATTTCAATTCTTAGTGTTAGCTATGCTTGTCTCTTCTCAGACTTAATATCAATTCTAGTTTAGCTATGTTGTAAGTCATACTTTAAGTTTTCTACAAGCTTTCATTCATTCAATTAGTATGTTTTTCCTTGTTAAAATATTAAAATAAGTTTGGCAATCTGCAAAGCTTGACTTTGGTTCATCTACTCTTATCTCTATTGTGTGATAGATATGTAGATATAGCAAGTATCCTATAATAATCATATGCTAGCTTCACGTGTCCATACAATCCAACTTTAATCCTTGTCATATGATATTATTCTTAATTTTTTATTAGAGACCAACCAATAAATGTGGTCTGTGAAATCTATGCCTTGTAATGATCATTGGAATATCATACATGGAGTCTAGAGGAGGCTGGTCTTTGCTACAAAGCTAGTTAATATTATTGTTCTAGGTTTACATATGATAAACTATATGGGGAAAACTTATCATGATCAAGGTTTGGAAAGGATAAACGACTATCAGGAATTGGTAGAATATTTCCCTTCTTTTAACATGAAATTTGTATTGAAATGGGTTACTGAGGTGGGGGTGCATGTATCTGTAGGTTGGCAAGCTGGTGCATAAAGTGTAAATATTTGAAACTAAAATTGGAGAAGCTGGCCACTGATTACTATCCAAGGTTAGTACATTTGACCCTTAATTGACCCTTTGTCTAATTTAAACCAGTGTTATTGGAATTTTAGAACATTGATATTTCCCTCTATTTAAGTTCTACTTTGTGACTTGCATCTATGCTTGCATTGAATCTGCATTCTTTTAGTTTGTCAAAACACCAAGAGCCTAGAATAAAGCTTTAAGCTCTAGTAAGATACTTGCCCTGATGATATGGAATTAAACGAATCAATTCTTTGATAGCTTATAATGTATTTAAATTTGTTAATTTTAGTTTTGGGCAATTGAGTGATTGATATGGAATCGGTTCTCTAATAACTTAGAACTTGTTTATGTAGATCTTATGTGAATTTAAGATGAAAGAATGGGTGCATCTTAACAGGTAACAATTACCTTACAATCTAATTAAACACTTAAAATTAAACAATCTAGCTAGGTAGACTTTTGAGTGCATTCATTTTGTTTTTTTTTTTTTTGAAAAAATGAGATTGGAGGGAGCTGAGGTTGATGTCATGACCATGGTGAGTGTTCTTTCCAGTCTCACAAAAACAGGTAATATGAGACCCAAGAGGTCAATATTCCCTTTTCGTTTTTCTTTTGGCTCTATATAACAGGACCGCCCCCAGATTCCATTCTGAAATCTCGGAGAGGTCTTGTGGGAATCCAAAATCAAGGAAAATCCTACCGAAAATTCGACAAAACTTCCCCTAAAAATGAACTAATCCAAAATTTATAAACATGTAAAAACACTTCTAGATTTCTTCAGGCACCTCTACTACAAGCAAAACGAGTCTCAAACTCACTCACAAAGCCAAAACCAAATAGTTCTTATTCACCAAAGCACATGATAATCAGAGCATAACTAAACTCCATTTACAAAATAAAAATTAATTCTACAACTTAAGGGAAATGACGCTGAAGAGCTGAAAGTCTTGCCTCGACGTGGTGCGGCCCAACCTCAGCGATCTATAACACCTGGGGGGAAAATGTTATAAACAAAATACAGAAAACGTGAGATAACTCTCAGTGAGTGGATAAAATAAAGAAACAAAACATTAAGTTATTCATCATTTCAAATTTCTTTAAAATCAAATCTTCACTAAGACCTTACGTCACTCTTTAAAATCCCTCAATTTTAAAATCACAAAGTTTATTCAAATTTAAGCAAATTCAATAAAACAATAAATATTTTCTCAAGATAACAATTTTCTAAAATAAAAGAACCATAAAAGCATCGTAACAGTAACCTTGATTAAATTCAAAAGAATACCTCACTTAAAATCATATTTAATAATTTATGAAGATAACCATTTAATTTTCTACCATGCTATATACCCTGAATAACTTGGCCATACACACGCATGAAGTAAAATTCAACACGTGCAGACAATATCCTGGCCATACACACGCATGGAGTAAAATCCAACACGTGCAGGCAATATCCTGGCCATACACACGCGTGGAGTAAAATCCAACACGTGTAGGCAATCCTGGTCGTACGTGCACGCAGAGTGGCCCCCAAAGGGCGAAACATCCCGACACATGGCCCAAAGCATATATGTGTGCCGTGATAGGTCCCAAAAATCTATTAAATCTGATAACCTGGAAGGTACTGCAAAGGTGGTTTGAAAACCATTTTTCATAACCAAAATCATAGATCATTTTTCCACCAAAAACAAATATCATTGTACTTTCCCAAGAAGACTTTAAATCCATAACTTATAGCATAATTCCAATTAAAATTAAAGTGTATAAACCCAACCAATTCTTTTCGATCGAAAACCGAAAAATTAAATAAATCATATGAAAAAAATCATAAGCTAAAATCTTTTCCAAGAGATATTCATCATTTTAAACAATTCGCAAGTGAAACCATATTTTTAAACTTATGTACAAAGAGAATTGAAAAACCGAAATTCGACATTTATTCACCAAATCCCAAATCAGACTCAAGATGCTTAACATAATTAAAATGATGGAATTTCATGAAATTCTTTTGAAAAGTCAAATTTCACTCACATATATTATTTCTAAATCAATTTCAATATCCAATTTAAAGCACAAATTTCATAAAATCATTTAAAAAAACAAAGGTCCACTCACAGATTAACCAAGCTATGCACAATCCTTTCCAAGATTTGTTTCCATCTCACAATTCAACACTTGTTCACTACTAACGGTAATCAAGAGACGAAGCTCCATCGACCTAATACCAAAATACGCTTACTTAAATATGCCAAACATTAATCCCACTTTAGAATTAACGCTACTGGTATAAATTAAACCAAGGAATCAAACCCTTATCGAGAACTTACCTAAATCTCTCTTTCAATTCAATTCCACGTTTGGTAACCAACCGATCATATATTCGGATCATATATTCGAGCTTTTCAAACATCCTTAATTCACAAGTAACAACCAACCATCAGTCTAACTCAATTACAGTCGATCCATTCACACAATAGAAATATCCCTAATTAGACGGATACGAATTATACCTTTCTTGAGTTCCATAACCTTCGCGACTCGGCCACTTAATTAATCCAAAAACCAAACAATAACTATAAATCAATCTCCAATTAACCTTAATTATCCAACTCACTTCTCACTCTTAATCTAAATCACCAAATCAATTACGTAAAAGAGAGTTACAGTTTATACCTTAGCCGGTGCTTATTCGGGAGTCAGTTTCATATCGCTAAGATGTCCGTTCGAGGTTCGATTTCCTATTCGAGTTCTCCATCAGCTTTCAATCTACCTAAAAAATCAACCAATAGGTCATTAGGAATCTAAAAATAGTCCTAGGAGGTGGGAGAGGGTCGAAACCAGCTCGAAACCACCCCAGTCGCCACCACGCACGGTGGTCCAGCGGTGGCTACCGGCGGTGAATAGTGGTCGTTTCCCAAACTTCTCAGATGAGTGAAACAAATATACGAATATGTAGATAACGATGAGAGGAGCAACTTTTATACCTGGGTCGACCTCAAAAGGTGGCTGAAAATGGCCGGAACACACCTTGGATTCGCGGCACCTATGGTGGCTTTAATGGCAACTCTCAAAATACTTAATTAAAACATGAATGGTGACCTGGAACTGGAAGCCCATGAAGAGAGAAGAAGATCCATGCCAAGAACTCCATGAATGGTGGCCGGAGTCGTCGGAAATCGGCGAGAAGCCGTCATTAGGGGAGTCACCTTTCGAGCTTCGATTCGCTCAGTACAGTGTGAGATAGGGTGCGTGTGATATACCAAAAGAAAGAGGAAGTCGATACGAAGCCATAGCCACCAAGATTGCGTCAATCGGACATCGGACGAAGAAATTATGGCCGGTCAAAGTTGAGAGGGTGGTGGTCAAAACGGGAAGAATTTTCTGGAAATGGGGAGGGGCTGCTGCTATGCGGGAGAGAAGAAAGGGTCAGCTGGTTTTTAAAATGGCTGATCCACAAAATTACCATAATGCCCTCCAACTTCAAACACCCATAATTTTATCTACATAATTTCGAATTGCGATTCGTTTTCGCCTACACGTTCGTGAATACGAGCACTTTCCAAGCATACCAAGATTGAAATTTTTAAAATTTCATTTCAATTAAACTCCTTTGGAACCCAAACTTTTTTTTTAAGGGCATAACCGTCCATACCTTAATTAATTCACCAATAATGGATCCGAGGTCTGAAAAATGTTCCATAAATTCCTATAGGTTCCTCTTGCCTTGTATTATTTTCTTACCCCTTAACTTCAAACTTTGAGTCCCCGAAACTTATTCAACTTAATTTAAATGCTTCCAAATATTTCCCAATAAATCTTTCATGACTTAAATTTAATTACCAAAAATCATTTTAACTACAATTATATCTCTATAACTCCTAAACTTATTACTGTCTCCCAATTAATTTATGAAAAAAATAATAATTTCTTGGGTCCCATAACTTAACTTTTCTTCTTGCTTCTTAGGTCTACAACCAATAAGGGTTTAGGGTTTAGGGTACTCTCCTCCTTCAAGCAGGAGTTTCTTCAAAACCTAACTTCTGCGCAAAGTATTGGACTTTGACGGCTAGGGTTGGTTCTTTTTGCATCTGGCCGGCATCGCTGTGCGCAGATTTGAGACGATCATCTTCTCAGAGGTGCCTCTTTGACTAGGACTGGGCCGACCGATAGAGGAGATAGAAACGAGTTTCTCCAGAACAATGATACTGTTAAGTTGGAATGTGCGGGGTCTCCGGAATCCCCGAACATTCGCCTCTCTCAAGCATCTTTTGAGAGAAAAAAAACCGGACGTCATTTTTCTAATGGAGACGAAAATGACGAATACTCACATGGAAAATTTACACTCTAAGCTGGGAATGAAAGGCTCAATTTTTGTGGGACGTACTGGATTTTGCTATGGCATTTTGGCTTAGACTTGAAACTTCTCTCCTATTCACAGGGACATATTGACATGCAGATATTTTAGGACAGCTGCCCTCACTTCCGCCTTACTGGTTTCTTTGGTAACCCTGTGGCAAACCAAAGAAGACATTCATGGGAGTTGTTACGGCGGCTTGGTGGGATCCAAGCTAGTCCTTGGTTGGTTCCGGGAGACTTTAATGAAATCCTCAGACCGGAAGAAAAAATGGAGGGGCAGGGAGAAGTTGGCGAGTCAAATGAGGGATTTTAGGGAGACTCTCTTGGATTGTAATCTTTCAGATGTTCCTTTTGCAGGTGATCCTTTCACTTGGGAATGCCGACGAGCTGGGGTCTGCTATGTTAAAGAACGATTGGACCGGGTGGTGGTGAACCGTGGTATCTTTGATTTATTTGGGGAGGTGACGACCCAGCACATTCAACTCCCTGGTTCGGATCACATTCCAATTCTGGCCCGGTTAACACCTCGCACCTCTAACTTTCAGCCGATACAGCGTCGGCGCAGGTTTCACTTTGAACAAAGATGGTGCCGTGAGACGGGGTGTGAAGATATAATCCGAAATGTCTGGGAGGATCCAACGACGGAGGGGGCTGGCCTAATGCAAGGTATAAATAATTGTGCTAGTAGACTGAAAACCTGGAGCACAAAGCTTTTCCGCAGCCGCCAAAAACAAATCTCAAAGATTCAACTAGAGATTGAGAAGGCCAAGGCGTCTGCCAACCCCACCACACGCTGCGGCAAATTAAGGGAGCTGGAAGTTTCATTGGAAAAATTAATTGAGGAGGATGAAACTTATTGGCGGCAGCGCTCTAGAATTTCCTGGTTGCGGGAGGGTGATAAGAACACCGGTTTTTTTCATGCTCATGCCAAGGAACGAGGCCGACGAAACCATATATCTGGCCTTTTTGATGATCATAATGAGTGGATTATTGATGATACTGCAGTGGGTAGTATGTTTTGTGACTATTTTAACTCTCTTTACACTTCGACTGGAGGTATTGGAATGCAAAGAATACTGGACACGGTGAGGCCGAAGATTACAGAGGAGATGAATACCCAGCTACTGCTCCCTTTCACACGGGAGGAGGTTGAGCGAGCACTTTTTCAAATGTTTCCAACAAAATCCCCTAGGCCGGACGGCATGCCTGCACTATTTTATCAAAAATATTGGCATATAGTGGGAGATCGTGTGGTGGATTTTAGTCTATCGGTGTTAAAGGGTACTTGTAATGTGGGCTGTGTAAACGACACTCTTATTGCGCTTATTTCTAAAGTTTCTAAGCCAGAACGGACCACTGACTTTCGGCCCATCAGCCTGTGCAATGTTCTTTATAAGCTTGTTGCTAAATCTTTTGCAAACAGGTTGAAAGGGGTGCTCCCACATGTGATCTCTGAGAATCAAAGCGCCTTTGTTCCAGGCCGTCTAATAATTGATAATGTGGTTGTTGCCTTTGAGACCACCCACATGATCAAGATACAGAATGTCACCGCAACGCCCAAGATGGCGCTTAAACTCGATATGGCTAAGGCGTATGACCAGGTAGAATGGAGTTTTCTAGAAGCTATAATGCTGAAAATGGGTTTTCATGAGCAATGGGTTAGAAGAATCATGGACTGTATCACCACTGTACAGTTTTCGATACTTTGGAGGGGGATTCCATTGGGCAACATTATTCCAAAACGGGGCCTGCGTCAAGGCTGCCCTCTATCCCCTTATTTATTCTTGCTATGCGCAGAGGGGTTTAGTTCCTTGCTCCATGCTGCAGAACGGAGGAAGCTCATCCAGGGAGTTAAGGTGGGCAACTCCGCCCCCCTATCACGCATCTGTTCTACGCCGATGATAGTCTTTTATTTGCAGAGGCGACAATTGCGGCTGCTTGGGAAATCAAACAGATATTGCAGGTATATGAAGAAACTTCTGGACAAGTGGTGAATTTCTCCAAGTCTGCTATTTGTTTTAGCAAGAATGTTGAGCATTTAAACCGCACAATTATTTCCCAAGTATTGGGCGTCCCGATCGTCCAATGCCATGAAAAATATCTGGGGTTGCCTACAGTAGTGGGAAAAGGAAAAGAACACCTGTTTCACCCATTAAAAGATCGTGTGTGGCAACGGCTTAATGGGTGGCAAGAAAAATTACTCTCTAAGGCGGGGAAGGAGGTGCTTCTGAAGGCGATGATACAGGCCATCCCCACTTACTCTATGAGCTTTTTTCGCCTATCCAAGAAGACATGCAGAGAGCTCACCTCCTTAGTTTCGCGGTTCTGGTGGGGAAATAAAAACAAACAAGGGTTGCATTGGCTAAAATGGGGGAGAATGTGTGGTTCGAAGCTGGAGGGAGGGCTGGGTTTCAGGGAAGTGGAGAGCTTCAACAAAGCTCTGTTAGCAAAGCACGGCTGGCGGCTGTTAACAACACCGAATGCTTTGGTATGCTGGGTTCTCAAAGGAAAATACTTCCCTCTGGATCAGTTCACAAATGCTTCTCTGGGTTCCAGGCCTTCACTGTTTTGGAGGTCTTTGTTATGGGCTAGGGAATTACTTCTGGCTGGTATGAGATGGAGAGTGGGCACGGGTGAGAACATTTCAGTATATGAGGATGGATGGCTACCTCTTTCCGACCACTTTCCGAGTGCAGTCTCCTCGCTTGCTAGCCAATGACCTCCGTGTAAGCGACCTCATCACCGATGGGAGTAAGTGGAACTATGATCTCATTTATGCGCATTTTGCTCTTCATGAGGCTGACATGATGGTCAGCATCCCTCTCAGTCGAATGCATGTGGCGGACACCCAAATATGGCATTATTCGAAGAATGGCTGCTACTCGGTTAGAAGTGGATATTGGTTGGCAGTCAATGAGAAGCGGAGGGCCGGGGGTGCAGAGGGATCCTCTCAGAACTCTCAGGAAAGTTTCTGGAAGGGGGTGTGGAAGCTCAAAATTCCAGGAAAGGTCAAGCTCTTCTTGTGGCGTTGGTGCTCTGGAACTCTCCCTTGTAATGCTAATTTGTTTCAGCGTAAGATTCGTGCCGATCCTTTTTTCCCCTGCTGCCACCATCGGACTGAGACTCCCTTACATGCCATATGGGAATGCAAAGGTGCCAAAGCCATCTGGAGACAATCCTCTTTGAGTGCGGCTGTGGGTTGGCCAATGGGGGGGTCGGCTATTGAATTTTGTCAATATGCTCAGCGGGTTCTTTCCATGGATGAGCTGACCCTCTTCGCCTTCCTTTGCTGGGGCATTTGGAACTTGAGGAATAATTGGGTATATAACAACGTTAGAGAGGTGCCTGAGGATGTCTATCGTCGTTTGGTTCACTTTGCACTAGATTTCAAGGAAGCTAATTCGAGTTTGGTGGAGCAGAGGTATGTGAGACCTGAGCCAGGCCGGTGGGAAAAACCGCCAGAGGGGATAGTGAAAATTAATGTGGACAGGGGAGTTCTGAGTGGCCACCGGCGCTGCGGACTGGGCGTCGTAATTCGCGACTGCTCGGGCAATCTTCTGGTGGCAGCGACCAAGCAGGTGCCGGGATCCTTCTCGCCACAAGTCACTGAACTTCTAGCCGCGGTGATGGGGCTCATACTGGCACTGGATTTGGGCACTCAGCGCATCATACTCGAGATGGATGCTGCATTCGCAGTCAGCTGTATTAATATGGAAGGTCCCTGTATGCATGCAGATGGTGTTTTAGTGAAGGAAATTAAGCTACTTTTGGCCTCCTTTGCGGGAGCTACTCGCCAGTTTCGCAGTCGCAAGACCAACTTGGTGGCTCATCAATTAGCTCAGTTTGCTAAGACCCACATGGGTGTTTGTTTTTGGACTGATGTAATGCCTTTATGGCTTAGTGAAGCAGTGAACACTGATCTTTGATTAATAAATTGCCACAGCTTCTTCTAAAAAAAAAAAGGTCTACAACCAATAAAATTTTAAATTCCTAATGAAATTTGGGTTGGATTGTTACACTATACTTCTGTGTGATTGTGTTTATTGCTAAATTCTTTTGCAACTATTATTGCAAGTTATATCAAATGTTTGTATTATTGATGGAGATGAGACTTTTTTTTTCTTTTTCTTATTGTATATGCCACAGATGATAAGAAGAAAATAGAACACTTGTACTAGATGGAGCTAAGGAAAGGCTCCAATTGTACATAGTAGATCTATTAGAAGAAGGGTCTTTTGATTCCATAATTGATGGATGCGAAGGTGTTTTTCATACAACATACCCATTTAATCACTGTGTCAGTGATCCACAGGTACATTCCTTCTTAGTTTTATAGAGTTAATTTTTCGATTCTTTTTTATCTGCAAGATGAACAAAATTATCACCTTTAAAATTCATTTTGTTATGCTCAACAGTGTTCACATGATGCTTACTAATTTCTTGTTGCTACTTACAAATTTTTTCCAAATAAATCTGCAAGTCTTTGTTTGGTATCACTTTGAGTAAATTTAAAAAGGAGGTCTTCTAGAAGATACTTTTCAGTAATTAATAACTAAATTATTTGTTTTGTTTTGTTCGTCATAATTAATTGACCATGCTTTAAAGGGAACACTTAATGTCCTTAGATTGTGTGCTAAGGTTTCATTTATCAAAAGGGTGGTTATAACATTGTCTATGGCAGCAGTTGCATTTACTAGAAAACCTCTTGCTCATTTTTCAATTTAATATGTCTTATGTGTTCTCTATGTAATAGCTCTTGTGAATGCTGATTCATTGAATTTATACTGCCAATGATACCAAAATTGCTTATGTGTTCTTCAATTTTTATGGTAGTTTTGTTTGTGGTACATTATTGTTTGCCATAAATTCAATTTAGACACATAACTATATAAGCTATTTCAAAGGGGTCCATGAACTTTAAAATATTTCAAATATACACCTGATCTATTATTTAAATTGAAAAATGAATTTATGTCTATTGATTCGTTGAGAGATCAGTTAAATGACAGCTTAGCTTTTGCTGATCGAGATTACTTGGCGACCTGACGCTATCTCAGTAAACATTTCCCGCCAAATGAGCGACACGGGCCCACAATTTAATAATAATAATAGAGAGAGAGAGAGAGAGTTTATGGGCCCGTGTCAGGGGTTAGGTGGACCCGTGTCACTCATTTTCCGCCAAATGAGCGACATAGGTCCACCTAACCCCTAACACGAGTCCACAAACTCATCATCTCTTTCTCGCTCGTTGAACACAAGTGAGGGATTTATATTCGAATTTGGGAAAAAACATGATGTTTTTGAGAGACTAAATGGTCAAGAAAACGTTCGACGAGCGGAAAAGAGGTGATGGGTGTGTTGGCCCGTGTTAAGTGGACATGTGTTGATCATTTGGCGGGAAATGTATGCTGAGTTGGTGCCACGTCGCCAATTAATCCTCGTTAGTAAAAGCTAAGTTAATATTTAACTGGTCTCTTAATAAATTGATGGACGGAATTTTATTTTTCAATTTATATAATAAATCAGATATATATTTGAAACATTTGAAAGTTCGTGGATCTCATTGAAATAGCACATATACTTATGTGTCTAAATTGAATTTATGCCTTATTGTTTTATTTTGAATCACTTAAATTATACCATTTAATTGTACTTTGGATTGCTGTGATAATTAGAAGCCATATATGATAGCTAAGTGGTGATCAACGTGATCATCGATCATGATCATGGTTGGTGCAATATTTCTGACCTGTATAGAACAAAAAGAGTTATTAATAGCATTTGATGATAGCGTTTTTTTACTTTTGCTATGGAATGTAACATTTTAATAGTCCTCTCTCCTAGAATGCTATGAAATGACGCGAGTATTAAAAATTAAAATTATGAGATGCACTGAATACAACCTCCCACAACCTCACGAGCAAAAAAAACCAGGCGCCTCTCTCGATCTCATTTTCTCATTTTCTCCTCTCTCTCTCTCTCTCACACAATACCTAGAAAGAGGCTGGACCTCTCTTCCTCTTCCTTGCGTTGCGAATAGAGGACACGGAGCACTTCTCATCCTCCTTGCCTCGGTAAGTTTCGCCACTCTATCATCTTCTTCCTCTTCCTATACTTTGTATGACTCATGGGTAAACTGATTTGGTTTTAGTGTTTGGGTATTTGAATTTAGGGTTAAGTAAAGTGCTTTTGATCAATCAATTTCTTTGCCTTCAATTTAATTGGGTTAATTGATTTTAGGGTTAATGGGTGTTAAGTTGTCAGATCCTAATTAGTTTTCTTGGTAAAATATTTGAAAATTTCTCGGTTATAATGTTCATGGATCCTTTGAAAATCATTGTAAAAAAGATGGGAGTTAGACTGTTAGTTCCCTTTATTTGGTCCATCTATCGATTTTTCTAACATTAGAATCTCTCCCTAATCGGCTAATCTCCATATATGATATGATATGATTTGGTTCGGTATTGGGTTTTCGTCGACAGCAGCTGCAATTTCTCAGCTAGTTTGAAAAGATCTTATTGTTGACTGTTACGTTCTTTACTCTGAGGTAACCACACAAACCCAACAACTCATTCTCTCTGTTTTCTTTGTTTCTTTCCTTTTTCAATTTTTTTTTGTGTGTGAAGCAAAAGTTTGATGCTCTTGAAGGTAGAATTGTGAACCTCGAGCATTCTTATCTAAATCTGAATCATGCTCAAGTATTATTTTTGGGTTTTTTCTATTGTTGTTTCTTTGGTTTTAATATTGGACTATTTTTATAAAAAATAATATAAGTTTGCTGAGGAACTATTCAAAAAGGAACTACCTTTCCCACTCCCAGACCCAGTTCCTATATAAACAAATACTCGGTTCATCTTCAAGCAAATCTGCAAATGTTGTAGTTCCCATTTTGTACCCATCAGGTATTTCTTCTTTATACTATGCATTCTTGATTACTGGACTACATTTTGTTGGGTATCAAATACCATGAATGTTCTAAGTTTTATTCGATTCTAGTGCATCTTGGGTTTGTTACTTTACTTTTTTTAATTGTTTTTTCTTTGTGTAGATGGGTTTTGTTTTGTATTACTAGTGGGAATGACATTTTGCAGGCTTGGTTGCTGGTTTCTTAGTGTTATTCTGGACACAAACAGACCCATGCGGCTTTGGTATATGGGTACTATAATGTCAGTTGGGAAAGTTGAATTCTTGAATTTGTTTCTGTTTAATTATTTTCTAAAATTATCAACCACATGAAGAATGCTTGAACTCACTAGCTAGCAACTTATTGTTTGAACTTTGGAATGACAAGCAGGATTGAATTATTCGGACTCTTTTTGAATCATGTACCAAGTTGCTTGATTTAAGTAACTCAAACATGGTACTAGTATTTTGGTGCTTGGTAGAAGCTTGAATTATTCAATCTTTGCATTCGTGTGATCAATTATTTCCTTAATTTATAGGGAACATTCCCCCTTCTTAAACTAAATTAAATGTTTTAGTTTCTGAATTGTGCTTGCCAGAGATAAAGCTGTAAAGGATTTAACACCTTTCCAGAGGTTTGTGGAAATCATGATATCTTGATATCATTTGTCAAATTCTATATGGGGGGGACTATTTTATTCCAAATAAAATTTTTTAGTTGGTCTTTTTGTTTAGCTGGTATATTTGTGAAGTTTGACCATGTTTCTTATAGGTGTCGGTTATAATTATGTCTTTGAAAGTAGCTANCTCGAGTGTTTTTCTTTTGTTTTTTGGGTTTGGGAGCTGCATCTCATGAAATTTAATACTACTTATTCTATGAAATCTTTTTGATAAACTTTAAAATTCTTGGCATATTTTCTTTTTTTGCAGTTCATGGAAGATGCGAGGATGGGATGAGGAGAACCAACATATGGATTAGTCATGCAACCTTATTATTAGAACCTAAGTATTTTACATTTATGTAGTTGTGACATTAGTGCAGTATTACTAATGAATATGTGAGTTTGTAATTTCGATTAATCTAATAAGATGTGAGTTCTAATTGCATGTTCATTTGCTTAGTTATATATATATATATATTTGTAATCAATATCCAATATCCAATATCCAATTTACAATTTGCTTAGTTACTATGAGTTGAGACATGTTGTCACTACACAAATGCTATAGAAAATACTTATAATAGCGTTTAGTCTTCAATAGCATTTTAAAAAAGCTATTGTATATATTTCTATAGCATTTCAAAACGCTATAGAAAGAATTTTTTTACAGCGTTCCAAAAACGCTATAATAAACCTCAGGTCTATTATAACGTCGGCTGTCATAGCGTTTTCAATAACGCTATAAAAGGGCTTTTATAGCGTTTTTTGAGTGCTATAATAGCCCTTTTGTGTTCTAGTGGTAAGTGGTGCAGTTTGCAATTCCTCGAATTTGAGTACAGGAGATCAAATAAACTGCCAAGACTTGGATTTGAATAAAGCTTGCTTTTGACTAGCTAAGAGTATGTAATGCATTGGTCATCATCTGTTATACTGAAATTTATTTTGTCCCAAATTTCAGAAGGATTCACCTGCATTCTGATGTTTTATAATGGCGGATTTTCATTATCATTTACAGAATGTTTTAGGTAGTTGGAGTTCCAAACTTTTTGCTGTAGCATTGGTATCAGGTCAAAGTTCAACTATTTATATGTATATGAACTTTTTTATCTTTTAAATAAAGATGAAATTCATTTAATTTCTATTTTGTTGCATTAATGAGTGTTTTAGAATTAAATATGTAATTTCTTCTATAGGTGTTCAACTATAAGAGAAGTCAGGCTCATCCCTACACCTACCATATACTATGCATTGTAAGTTGTTTATTTGCTTTTTTTTTTTTTCTTGTTATTGAGCTAGCTATTGTTTGGAACATGCTTTCTTTTCATTGAACTAGCCCTTGAAAAAGGCAACATGGAAGGTAGTATGAATAGCTTGGGGATAATTAGTAGTATCAATTATTTTCGCGGGATGCAATATTTGATTTTCTATTTATTTGTGTGTACAGGAGGTGGAAATAAGTGCAGACACACTCATGACTTTTGGTGAGTTCCCTTCATTCTTGCATATCAATTCAATCTACCTTGCTCATATTGTGGCACTGCAATTTTTCTTATTTTTTTAGTTTTTTAGCAACTTATCTTGTGACAATGACTTTGGCTTTCATAATGGACTACTGGAGTCTGTTTGAAAATTTTGCATTTCTATAGAGATAAATTAAAGGTGAACAAATAAGAAAAAAAGTAACACAAATAAAATATTTGTTGTAGTGCAGTGCCCTTGTCAAGTTTCTTTGGTGCAGTGCCCTTGTCAAGATGGAGGTGTGGAATGTAGTTATACATGATGAGGTACATGAAGGAGATCATTGAAGATCCAAGGTGCTCAATTACAAATAAGGTGAGTACTAACTACAAAGAATGGCACCATTTAATTGTTGTGATTGTCCTTCTCTACTTTTTGGTGCCTTTACCTGCCTTTGGAGAAATTTGAAAACTTCAATTAGCTAGTTATTTCTACCTTTGGATGGGCATAAGCTGTAGCAGCCAAGTAGCTAGCAGACAGTTACTATACATTCAAATAAGTAGGCGTGCCTCGATCTCATTTCTTATTTGGTTCATGATTTCTTATACCATTTGATACATCACAAATTCGTGTATTTAAGAGGATCACATATATGCATGTTTTTATTTGGTACATTATAGAGGTAGTCCTCCCTTGTTAATTAGTACTACAACCTTCAGTAGATTGAGGATACTAATGAAACCTATTGTAGACTATTCTTTTTGGCAGTTTAGAGGCACTTGGATATAATTGGATGCTTGCATTTTGGCAGTTTGGAGTCTCTTGGCTATTGGATGTTTTATTTTGAAGAGAGTTAACAAGTTAGGCTTGTTTTTGTTACTATAGGACCTACATATTAGTATTTTTTAAAGGCCAATTTGAAACTATGATACTTATGAAACTATTATGCTTATGCAGTCTTAACATTGGTAGTTGATGTAACTTCTATATATTGTATTTCAAGACCAATATATTTAATGATCTCTTTTAGTTCGGATTGTTTCTTTTAATTTATATATGTACTTGATAGCACATAATTTTCATACAAAATGCTATATATATATTAAAAGTTTCTAGATAGTAGCAATCTAAAAAGCCTAAAAATAATAATTTTGGAGGCACCAAAATATGTAATCAATAACTATTATATATTTGTAAAAATTAATGATAACATAGTAATAATTATTATAACTTCTTTAAAATGCTATGAAAAAATGTTACATATTGAAGTATTTTTAAAATGCTATTAAACGCCACAATAATAGCATTTTTAAAATGCTAACATATGTCTTTCTATAGCATTTCTAAAACGCTATTATATATATTTTTTATAGTGTTTTAGAAATGCTATCGAAAGAAATTTTTTTATAATAAACCTTGAATTTATTATTGCGTCGGCTGTTACAGCATTTTTAATAACGTTAATAAAGGACTTTTATAGTATTTTTTAAGTGACAGTAGGTGGTTGAGTTGGGTTCTCTAGTCGAACAACTTATGGGCACATGCAAGTGCACCAGTAGAGAGACAACACCAAGAGGAGATGAAAAGGGAAGCCGCGAGCTTCCAAGTCTCAATCTGCAGCGTACAGTGGTCCCACAAGCAATGGAGTGACATGAATAGCTTCACCTCGAGGAGAGGAAGCTTCCTACTGTGTTGCATGGCCGCAACACCGCCGAAAAATGAAAGTCGACAGTAGAGCCCGTCAGCTTATTTTCTTCGATTCGCCGTCAGTGGTGGTCGGACAAGGGAGGTGAAAGCACCTTCGTGCTCGTTGTGAGGAGATGAAAAGGATGGTGGTGGTCCGCCACCACGTTGTCACCGGAAAAGGGAAAACCCAAACAGTGAGGGTTTTGGGTCTGCTGGCTCTAACCTGGGCTTTGGGTTGGGTCCCTCGACGAAGAAGAGGAGCTAAAGAGCTCCAGCAACCTTCACCTGACGGCTACACATGCATCGGGGAAGCCGGGCGGGAGGAGAGAGAACAAAGAGAGAGTTAAGGGGCAGATGGGTTTCTTTTTCAGGGTTTTTTAAATTGTGAGGATTAACTCAGTAATTTGGGTATTTATAATCATTTAGCCTAGTGTGCAAAATTACAAGAATGCCACTAGACTTCGTACGTTTGTAACTCTGGAACCATAACTCCGATTTATGCGTTCTTCAAGTCTATGTGCTTGTAGAGTCGAGCTCTACGCAACAAGACTAAGATTGGATTTTAAAACAAAGTATTTCTTCGGGTCAACAAGTCAAACGGTAAAACAATTTATAAACTCTAAAAATGATTCTTGGTAGAGAAAAATGAAAGAATACTTTATGACAATTCTCAAGTAAAATTAGGACATAGAAATTTGAAAATTTTCAGGGTTTCACACCATTGTCCTCTTCCCTTGTTTTTTTTTTTTTTTGTATAACAATCACGTTTCATCTACAAACGTAGGTAGTCTTTTTCCTTTTTTAATTTTCTATTTTTTTAAATTTGCTAAATAATGTTTTACATTTATGACCTTATTATATTAAATTTTTCTTTAACAACATTTATTTTTAAGTAGGGGTAGTTTGGGGGTATTTGAATGTTTAACCTTCCTCCCCCTTCTTCCTTTATTTATATAAAAAAGTTTTCCAGCAAAGCAGCAATACACTATTTTTTTTTTAGTTTAGGTACTAACTTAAAGTAAGACATTTTGGATTAGGTTATAAATCAGTTTGCTATATAGTTGTGATTGTCGAACAGTTATAATTGATCGAAATTCATAAAAATTCAAAGTTTATAAGAATTTTATTATTTTTTATTTAGGCTTGGGAGATGAAGTCATATAACCTAGAGACCTAGAGACTAAATATTAAAATTTAAGCCTTACAAACACTTAAAAAATAACAAATCAATAAAAAGTAACAATCACAACTTGGTATAATCATATTTTTTTAAGTTGATACCTAAACAAAAATTTAGTATCTAAAGTGAAATGACACAAATATTTTAGTAGTTAAAATAAAATAACATTGAAATTTGGTACCTAAAGTCAACGGACTTTCATTTATATAGATACTTCTTTTTAGATATATATATACTTTTTTTTTTTAGAACAAGATATATATACTTAAATATATATATTTACTTATATATAGTTATATATGATTATAGGCATAAATTCAATTTAGACACATAACTATATATGTTATTTCAACGGGGTACACGAACTTTCAAATATTTCAAATATACACCTGATTTATTATGTAAATTGAAAAATAAAATTTCGTTCATCAATTTATTGAAAGATCAGTTAAATGTCAACTTGGTTTTTGCTAACGAGGATTAATTGGCAACGTGGCACCAACTCAGCATACATTTCCCGCCAAATGAGTAACACATGTCCACTTGACACGGGCCCACACACCCATCACCTCTTTCCTGCTCGTTGAATGCTCTCCTGACCATTTAGTCTCCAAAAAACATTACGTTTTCCTCCAAATTCGAATATAAATCTCTCATTTGTGTTCAACGAACGAGAAAGAGATGATTAGTTTGTGGTCCCGTGTTAAGGGTTAGGTGGACCTATGTTGCTCATTTAACGGGAAATGAGCGACATGGGTCCATCTAACCCCTGACATGGGCCCACAAACTCTCTCTCTCTCTCTCTATTATTATTAAATTGTGGACCCGTATCGCTCATTTGGCGGAAAATGTTTGTTGAGATAAGACCACGTTGCCAAGTAATCCCAGTCAGCAAAAACCAAGTTGTCATTTAATTGATCTCTCAACGAATCAATGGACAGAAATTCATTTTTCAATTTAGATAATAGATTGGGTGTACATTTGAAATATTTTAAAGTTCATGGACCCCGTTGAAATAACTTATATAGTTATGCGTCTAAATTGAATTTATTCCATGATTATATATTCATACATATATTAATATTTTATTAGCAGATAAACTTATACTTATATAATTATCAATGAGTTTAATTTCGGTATCAACGGAAATTTCGATGTAAATTTCGAATGAAACTTTAAGAGATGTTTATTTAATCAATTATCTACTACTTTGAAAACAAAATTTGAAGAAACTTAATTATGCATATAGTGGATTTAATATGAAATCGGATGAATATAATGTGTATTGTCGGACATTGTTACTTAAAATTTGCTTACTAATTTCTGAAATTTGATTGGACACACCTCAATTTTATTTATACTACAACACTTTACACTTTAATTTATACATTACATGGGAAATTACATTAGTAACGTAGTACTACATAGAGTTCCTATAAGGTTCAAAATGTTCGTTGTCTTCATCATCCCTATTTGTGGAGTATGTGTATTGCGAGGAATCATCATCAAATAATATATATATATATATATATACAAGGAGGCTGCATTGTAAGACCTTACAAATAAAATTATTTATAGGATACCTCGTGGGGGCCACTCCTATATATTTTCGACAATCCGAACGTCTACATTTTAGATCTCTATTCATAAATCATCCTTGCAAAAAATTAGCTAAATCAGGAATTATTTGTCTATCTAACTTTGATCAAATAAATAGACGAACCAAAAAATTTCAATAAAATCGTCAATTTGTTTAATCAAAGTTAGATAGGCAAATGATTTCCGATTTAGCTAATTTTTTGCAAAGATGATCTATTAATAGAAGTCTAAAATATAGACAGTTGGGATTGTTGAAAAACTACAAGGGAGTGGGCCCTATGAGGGATCCTACATTTAGTGTTAAATGTAGGATTCTACAATGGAGTCTCCCAGTATGTGTATATATATATATATTAAGCTATGTATATATTTTTTAGAAAATTACATTTAAATTAATAAAACATTTTAATATTACATAATGGTCAATGCAAATTTTTTTTTTCCCATAATGGTCAATGCAAATTTTTTTTTTCCCATAAAGGTCAATGAGTTTTGAAATTATATCTTATTTTAGTCATTAAGTCTAATCTACTTGATGATATATTGACCAAAATGAAATTATCAAAAAGTGTATTGATTAAAATGTAATTGTGAAAACTTTTATTGATTTATTTGTAATTATCACTATATTTTAAGTATATATAACTATATATATTAAGCTATTTTATATATAACTTAATATGCCTATATATAAGCAGCGAATCATTAAGATGTCTATTATATATATATATATGTAGTTATATATATTATTAAATAGGGGAAATTATAGAAATTGTCCACTTATTATTCGCCAAGTCTCGTTTTGATACACAAATTTTTTTAAGTTCCATATTAGTTCATGAATTGTCTGATGTGCTCCATTTTTGTCCAAATTGGGCAATTATGCCCCTCAATTTTGTACCAATGAGTTGATTTTGAGGGACAAAATTATCTATTTTGAACCAAAATGAAACACATAAGATAATTCGTGGACAAATATGGAGCTTAAAAAAATTTGTAGACCAAAACAAGACTTAGCGAATAATAAGTAGACCATTTCTGTAATCTCCTCTATTAAATATATATTTAGGGACAGATTCAAGATTTGAAACTGAGTGGGCTAAATTTCTAGACTTTTTTTTTTTGGTTGACTCTAGATGGAAAAAATTATTGAAATCAATCAACAAAACAAAAAATTCGCAAGTTGAATCCCTACATTAATCAAATAGGATGCTCAGTTCTCACATTTAAAGCTAACCTAAATACTGAAATTTAATTTCCTAAATAGCTAAACTCACACCCAAATAGAATCACTAAATTCATATCCAAACATGAACTAAACCTAAATTAAACTTAGAAACAAAAAGAAGATAGATGATTCAAGAAAAATATATATTTATGTCCAAAATAGATAATTTGAATGACTAGTAAGATAAAGTGAGAATTAAAAGTTGAGACTAAGTGAGAGATGAGAGACATGCTTAGAGAAGACCTTGAATGAATGAGAGTGAGTGTGTAGTTTAGGGGTACTTTTTTTTTTTTTTTGGGTGGGCTAGAGTTCATAGTAACACATTAAGAAAAATAAAAGTTGGGATGGGGTAAAGCCCATTCAGCCAACTATTAAGATCCATCCTTGTATATATTAATAGATTAAGCATGCATATATTATATATATATATATATATACATCCATATACTAATTTCCTTTATATATATATATATGATGAGGTAAATATATGTGAAGTAAGAGTTAAGCTATGCATGCATGATGCACAATGATAACATTAAGCCAAGGAGATGAACAATAATAACATTATTTAAAGTTAAGGAAAAAATTAAAAATACGCTCACCATGCTTGACAATAGTAAAAAGGATAATAAATATAAGAATATCATTATTTTATAAATTACCTAATTAATAATAATATTATTATTTAAAGACAATAAAAATTAAATAAAATAAACAAAATAAAAGAGAATATAGAATTACTTTTGTGTGAAATTGTTTGGTTGGTGGAAAATTTGACAAAAAAATATATATTTTTTCTTAGAGAAAATTTTGAAAGAAGGGCAAAAAATTGAGGAAATTCGGTGAAAATTTCTGCGAGAAATTCTCAATTTTGGCCTTAAAGATGATTGAAAAATCACCAAAACATTCAAAATTTCCATAAAAAAAAATATTTGAGATTGTTTCTAAATTTCCACCGATGGAAAATACGAAAATTTTTTCAAAATTTCCCAAAACATACTTTTCGAAATTTAATACCATGATACTTATATTTAGTTGCTTATCTAGCTACACTCTGGTATCATTTTATTTATATAATTTTTTTTTGTGCACATTACATAAATTTATTTATATTTTTAATTTTTATGCTATTATTGCAAAATTAGGCACATGCACAATGGCTGGCAGAAGGAGAACACATGATCCTGCTTAGGATCGGTCCTCAATAGATAATATAAAAAATGACTCAATATGCAAATATTTTGGCCTTATGATGAAGAGTGGTGGAGTGACACGACTTAAATACCACCTTAGTGGATTGAATCTAGCACATAATGTGCAACAATGCAATAACGTTTCACTGGAAATGAAGCACCACTTCTTATCACTTTTGAAGAATAGACAACAAGTAAAGGCAAAGAAAGCACAAAGGTTCAAAGAGATTCGAGCAGAGCTCTGAGGAGAAGTTCATATGTAAGTAGATGATAGCGACAACGATGATGACGAGGAAGACAATGATGACATGGGATTGAAGAGCGACGAGAATTTTGAGCCACACTTTGTGCCTCCATGTAACGACCCAACCCAAAATTTAAAGGAAATCATAAATTTTTATTTAACTTTGTTTATTTTAAGAGATTTTAAAAGGAAACGAAATTTGAAAGACCTACAAATTTTTTTACTAAATTACTTTGGAAATGTTTAAAAAATTTACTCGGTGTTTTCACTGAAACTGATTTAATGTTATTCAAGCTTATTAGTTAAAAGTGTTTCGTTTTTAATTGTGAGACCACGTGCTTTCCCAAGTTTTATTTTAAAAAGTATTTTAAATATTTTAGAAATTTATTTGTGAAATAAAAATGTTTTGGGTATATTTTTAATCATTTTATTTTTAATTAAGTATGACCCGAATTTGACTTTTTAATTTATTGGACTTCTGATTTCGATTTTGGACTTGTTGAAAAGGCCTCGAGATCACGAACGCGCAGGCACGAACAATTGGTCGATCAAAACTACGGTGTAAGAGATACAAGTGTTTGAAGCGAGGGATATTTTTGTAAATCTGCAAATGTGAGTTTTAAATTCACCCAAAAGCCAAAAAATTCTAGACCTTCTCTCTCCTCCAGCCCCCCTCACTGTGTAGACACACACACACTCTCTCTCTCTCTCTCTCTCATGCACCTCCCTCCGCGTGCACCACCCATCACGGCCACCATCGCCAGTCACCTTCCACCGACCCTGACTGTAATGACCCGACCCAAATTCCACTAGAAATTTAAATTTTTATTCAACTATGGTTTTAAGAGGTTTTTAAAGAATGTTGAATTGTATTTTAAAGATTTGAAATTTATTTGGAAATAAAAAATGTTTTGATTTAATTCTTAGTTTTTGTTTTAAATTGGACTTGAACCGAAAGTTAACTTTTTAAAATTAGTGGGTTTTTGATTTTGACTTTGGGCTTGTTGGGAAGATCTCGAGTCCACGAGTTCATAGACACGTAGCACGCATCATTTCGAGTTACGGTTTGAAAGTTACGGATATGTGAAGTGAGGGGTAATATTGTAAATTTATAAAAGTGGGTTTTAAATACCCAAAAATCAGATTTCTCTCTCCTCTCTCCAGAAATTTCTACAAACTTTTATTTCTCTCTCTTATTCTCACTCCTTTCCCGTACTCTCCTACTTCTCTCTCTCTCCGGCAACACTCCCCCTGCGCCCGCAACCCAGCAACCACCACTCACCATCGCCGGCCATCCTTGCCGACCTTTGCCTCCGGAGAGCACCCCCCAGGCGCCGACCACCCTCTCGAGCTCCATCTCTTTCTCTCTCTCTCTCTCTCTATTTTTCTCACTCGCACCTCCCCTGCGCACACGCACAGCCACCACTGGAAACCACACCGTCGGCCACCTCCCACCGACCCAGACCCATCGGCGTGATCCCCCGGCACCGGTCAACCTCCCAGCTATTTCTCTCGCGCCAGCCGTCTCTCCCCCTACGCGATTTCTGCTCGGAAAACCACCACAAACCACCGACCTCTCTCTCCATTCCGGGCCAATTTCTGACACCAATTCCTTCAATTTCATGTGGGTTTTCCTTCTCTCTTAATGGGCTTTCATTCCCCTTGGTTCTTGGTTGTTAAAAGTTAAGAATTTGAAACTTTAAATTGTAGGTCTAAGGCTATTTTCTGGTTCCCTTAAATCTCTGAGTTAGGGGGTTGTTATTGATGTCTTCTTGGACAAATTACACCTCTAGGAACCCCAATTTGCTGTTAAGAATCAGAAATTAAAGTAATTTGGAGGATTTTTGAGTTTCTTGGGGAGTGAAATTCAAGGACTAGAAACACATTTCGGGTTGCCTAGAACTTCTGGGTTGATGGTATTTTTTAGGGTTGTTATGGACATTTTCCATTCGTAGAAACAACCAAGTTTTGATCCTAACAAGGAAGTTTTAAGAAAAATTTAGAGTTTTAGTTAGGCCATCCACAGTGGTGAGAGTGAGAGTGAGAGTAAAACATGGCCTGAAAAGTGATTTTTTGTCCTGAGAGTGAGAGTGGTATATGCTGAAGCTGCAGTGGTGCTGAGAGTGAGAGCTGAGAGTAATGCAGTTGTACCTAATTAAATTAAGCCTAAATTAGATTAAGTTATAGTTAAGTTATAATTTATAACTTAAATATTTATAAAAATTATACTATTGATTTTATTTTTAAGAGATCTTTAATATAAGGTCAATATTGACTATATTTGGATTTATAATTTTATTACCTAAATTAAATATTTTTAAATTTACAATTGGTTTTTGTGAATTTTTAAATATTTTTTCTAAATTTTTATGTATTTTTTAATATATTTATAGCGGTCAATTAATGTGGACCGTTGATCTCCAACGGATATATGAAACGGAAAGCCCAGATACAGCCACGTGTCACTGCCCGAAAAAAAAATATGTATATAAATTTGTACCGGTCAATTAATATTGACCGTTAAGATGAAAGCTAGAAACAATCCTGAACGTCNACCGTTAAGAGAAAGCTAGAAACAATCCTGAACGTCCGTCACTCACAAGCGCGAGTGGAGGTGAGTAGCCGACAAGCCTGGCGTGCAACAGTGGCTGGTCTGCCACTTTTTCTCTCACACAGATTGTACAATTATGCCCTCATCTTTTCTCACAATTCCTCCATGCCAGCACGTGAGTTCAGTTTTGAATAAAGGACTGCTGTGTCTTTTCCAAGTTTCATGTTTTTGGTTTCTGATTTCCTCCCACGTGGGAGGGCCCACGCAATTGAAGCTCTCAACTTTTTTTCATCTCACCCTCAACTCTAACTCTCACTCACTCTCAATCTCATCCCTCCGGCCCACTGTAGATCATTTTAGAGCTTCTCTTAACTCTCATACACTCTCACTCTCAAACTCACCCTCACTGATGTGGAAGGCCTTAGTTTTGCCTTCAGAACTACCAAGTTGGACAGTGGTCGCCGCGATTACAACCTTTCAGCTGCCGACTCCAATTTGTAGCACGTTTCGAGCGTCTAACTTAGTTAGTTGTCGAGTGTATTTAGGGTGGAATAGTGGGAATATATAGGATTGCAATTGGAATGGTGTTTGGGTACCTTCCGAGACCGATCAAGCTCTAGAATAATTGTGGTTTTGGGGGTAGGCTCTATATATTTAATTTTGGACTTATGACTGGATTACTTTTGTGTAATTAACGTTAAATTGAGCCGGGAAGTTTTGGAGCTAAGTAAGGTATTGTACGTTAAAGAGAAGAAGTTTTGAATCGTTGTGTTGAACGAGAGTTAAGTGGCACGTTAGACTTCGTACACACACGCACACACTTTAAAGACTTGTGTCGGGGCTAAATGTATTTTATTGGTCTATGTTATATGCGAGACGATTGTGGCCTGAGACAATCCGGCGGAGGATCGGAGTTAGGATTTTTATTTGTGAGTGGACTTTATTTTACGAATACTCTTTTGAAATTCATGTTTTATTCATTTGGTTATTTGAATTTGTTGGAGAAATAATAGAAATTGAATTGAATCTTTGTCTTAGAAGTGTTTTCTTAAATTATGATTTTATTATTTAATTTGGTTATCATGAGTCTTGGCTTCGAAATATTGATTAAGAGTTAGACATTTTCCTTATGAACATATATGGTGAATTTCAATGGTTTAAGTATCTTTTAACATGAGTTTGAATTGAGTTATGGGTTTTATGAAGTTAAATGAGCAGGCTTTAAACTGTCCTATTAGTACCCCCTCAACAGGTATAGATTTGCTCTGCACTCGCCTATAGATGACTCGGCAGTGTATAACCAGCATTTGCTCTACACTTGCCTAGTCGGCAGTGTATGACCAGCATTATATATTACTCTGCTCTGACCTAGTCGGCAGTGTATGACCAGCATGACATATTGCTCTGCACTCACCTCGAAATAACTTGGCAGTGTATGACCAGCATTATAAGCTCTGCGTGCACGTATGACCAGCAGTACACTCTGCTCTGCACTTGCCTAATCAGCAGTGTATGACCAGCATCACAAGCTCTGCGTGTACGTATGACCAGCAGTTCCCAGGGTACTAGTATGATGTGATTTTATGCAGTCCTTGAGATTTTACTTGATTGAGTTTTAAGTTGTGAGATTTAATTATTTGATTATTTGTGTTCTTATATGATGTTTTAATTGATACTTTTATCTAAAATATCTTGTGGAAGAAATTTTGAAGTCTCTAGTATACATGAGTTATTTAAATTTATGCATTTGAAGGTTCATGATGTTTTCGAAAGGAGTTTGTGAAATTAGTTTTAAAACTGGAGAATTTCAAAGAGCGATTGTAAGGTCTTAAAGGTTTTTGTTTATGACTTTCAAAAGATAATCAAATTTTAAGTTTCGTTTTCTTAACTTGTCCACTCACTGAGTCTATCTGTTAGTTTCTAGGATTTGTTATATTGACTATTTTCCTTGTCAAAACCATTGTATTTATTTTTATTTAATCGCTCGTAAGCTCTAGGCTAGATTAAGGACAAAATCAGTTGTATTGAAGAAGTCAAGACTGAACAAAAACTCAAAGTATACTGTACTTCATTCAATTCATGAAAATAACAGTTTTTTGTCCATTTGACTAGTTATAATGAACAATGTTTTTTTTACTACTTAAGTGACAGTCACTGTAGTGGGGCCATTTCGGGTTTTGTTTATTAAAGCCCATTTTCTGTTTTTACTAAACATGCATGTGCATTGCATATGACTTGGTTCCCCCACTGAATCAATCAGATCTGATTGCATCTCATTCATTCACGTCACACGTACACACACCTCAACACTATTCATCATCTTCTCCATTTCTGATTTTTGCAAAATAAAGAAATAGCTGATTTTACAGCTCCTAATTCTTATCATTAGCTGTACTATGATACCTCTCTAGGACAAAAGAAATATGTCTTCATTTGTCTATAGTGGACAGCCACTTCTTAGCTTCTAGGTGGCACGGGTAGCAGGGGCATGTGTGCGTCGTGAGTATTTGTGGTGTGCTTGGCCTGGGTCTTTAGCGAGAGACGTCAATTTTATCTAAGCATGCTGGCTGCGTGAAGGGTGTGCGTTTTTGTGGGTGTGCACCATCCTTTCAAGAAGAAAAATGCTTTGGATTTTTTAAAATATAAAATGATTTTTTCTTAATTTGTTTTTCCTAAAAAAATCTGAATGAGTTTGGGTGTTGATGAACATATTTTCAGTGGGTATTTTGGGTGAGTGCTCATCCTTTATCAAGTAAGAAAATGTTTTTGATTCTCAAAAACTAAATGATTTTCTTAACTTATTTTTTTCATCTAAAATCTGAATGGGTTTGAGTATTGTTTAAATCTTTTCATATATTTTCAAACACATTCATTTAGATTTTTAGTTGAAGGATTCTCCATTAGCCGTTTCATGTCTCTTGCTTGAGAAGGCTGATTTTTATAAAATCTAGATTTGCACATCATTTCTCATCCATATCATTGAATCCACTTGCTTGGGAGCAATCAGTGCCGTGCGTTGAAGAGCCCAAGGAGGAGCTGCCAACGACATGAAGATTGATTGCTAGCTTCAAGGTGTTTGCACAAGGATGCACAATGGTAAGAAGCTGCCACTTAGTATTAAGACTAGAGTGATTAAGTTTGTTGTGTGATTTCTTGTATTGAAACCCTTGTTATTGGATTGCTTGGTCAGCTGGAAAAGACCCTCAGTTTTTAACCATTAGTGGTTTTCTGGGTGAACAATCTTGTGCCTTATTTGTGTTTTTTTTCCTATGTGTTGTTGATTATTAATCTGCAAATAACTTCACAAGATCACACACTTCACTTTAGCATGTTAACTTAGACCATGAATGCTAAATGAAAGTTTGATAAATCTGCCCACACACCACTTTAGTTGTTGATAGCACTGTGATGCCTACATTGATGGATAATTTGAGTGCATAGGTTGTCACTCAATTCCTTGGTGTGTTCTGACTTGTGGTATTTACTAAAGTTGTTTTGGTTTTACAAGTCAATCTGGAGTTTCAGATTTTAGTTACTTCGTTAGAGTTGTGTCTGTTTAACTAGTTCCTGAATGATCATATAAATCAAAAATTAGGGTCCGATCACTAAAAGTGAATTTAATCAAGTTTATTAAAGTTTATTAAGTGAATAGATCACCTAATTAAAACTTTCACTATCTCACAGTTTATCTTGTTTTTTCTTAAATTGTCCCCCTAGGTAGTAGCTTTGGTGGAGGTCGAGCCAATAACATCGAGACATTTACGTCCATCTTCTTACTCGGACCTTGTAGGCGCCATGTAATTTTTGTAGAAATTTCTTGTAATAGAATAGTGGCTCTGATAACCACTCTTAAATTTTAAGTTAGTTTTCTTTGAAACTGTTGGATTTGAGATCCTTTTTTGTTGTGGTAGAAGTGGTTGATGTTTTAAAAAGTGTTTTTACAGGTATTTGAAATTTTTGGGTTGATCTATTTTCAGGGGAAGTTCTGCCGAATTTTCGGTAGGATTTTCCTTGATTTTGAATCCCACAGGACCTCTCCGGGTTTCAGGGTGGAAATTCGGGGACGGTTCTGTCACCGACCATCAACGACCTCCCCTCAGGCCGACCGTCACCCTTGCCACTCTCCTGGCTGGGCTACCCCCTTGCACGCCAAAATTCACCCTAAAAATCATTTAGCTCGCCGCCCTTCCTCGTCGGATTCCGGCCATCTCTCGTCGCCAATCACTACCATTTCCGGTGGGTTTTCTCTCTCTTAGTGGGTTTTTTTTTCCCTATCTTTTTGTTGTTAAAAGTTAGGAATTTTGAAACTTGAACTTTTGGGGTTTAATACTATTTTCGAGTTTGCTTTAAAATCTAGTTTTGGGAATTGTTCTTAGACAATTGTTGGACAGTATCCACCCCTATGAACCCCAATTGAAGATTTTAAGTTAAAAGTTTGTGAAATTATGAATTTTTTGGGAAGTTTGAGTTGGGGGTTTCGAGTCATTTTGGATTTCTATTGGGTTTTCGGATTAAGAGGCTTTTATGGTGTTATCTTGGACAAATTTCGTCCCTAGGAAACCCATTAGCTATTTAGGACTAAGAAATTTAATGGCTTTTGTTGAAATTAAGTTTTTTGGTTGAATTTGGACTGAAAACAGTCACCTCAGGCAGCACACACGGTGACTTCGAACCCTCACTACCTTTTTGTGATTGTAGATTTATTTTAGGACAATTATAGAGTTGGTTATCGATCTTGGTTATGATGTTTTTGGTTAGGCTGAGCCGGGTTGTAAAATTTTATTTTCTCGCAAATATACGAATCGAGTAGTATATTCACGAGGTCGAACCTCAAGAAGTGATGAAAAACGATACACTAAGCTTAAACTTAAGTTAATTTAAAGCTAACATAGTTTGGAAATTTTGTTGATTTGTGAGGTAACTTAAAATAAAATGCACTAAATTAAAAAGCAAATAAAGTAGATGAAAAGAGAATAAGGTAAATAAAAGTGCAAGAATTGAAAAATTAAATCTAGAAAGGAAAGTAACAACTTTTTAGTTTTAGAAACTAAACAATGGTACGAGAACCAAGGTTAGGGTTCCACACCACTTATGAACATATTAAATGAGATTTTTAGTAATTTCCCCTTAAATGAGGGCACCCAAGAGTCACTTGATGCCCTCTTGCAAAAATAAATATGAATTAAGTACAAAAGTTGAATATTTATATCGTAGATCTTGATTTTGCTTAGAAAATACAAATTTCAAGCAACTCAAGTGAACCAAAACTAAGGAACAACTAGAGTTCAAAAAGTTTATGTTTAGAACAATTAACCATAAAGCTAAAATGTAGAAAGAGAATCTAACAACCCATAACTAAGGATCTCTATCTCATTTTAATATCAAAATCTACAGCTTGTAAGATCTTAAATAAGGGGAAAATTAACATAAAGATCTCATTTAATAATGTTAATGGTGGTGCTTCCCCCTTACCTTGATAAGGAGGTTTAGTGACCACCCATGATCTTATATCTTAAATAAAAATAAAGAAATAAATAAATGAGCATATAATATAAAGAACAATAAAAATAAATAGAACTACTAACAATAAAGTAAATAACTACATAAAATAAAAGACATAAATAAATAGAGTATTAGAGAAGAGAGAAGAGAGACATAATATAAAGTTAAACATAAAATAAAGAACTACATAAAATAAATGGCATAAAGTAAATAGAGAATTAGGAGAAGAGAGAAAAGAGACATAATATTAAACTTTCATTAATTAAAATTGTAAGAGAGTTACATTCCTATTCTCTCTCAAATATCATAGCCAAATGGCTTGAGAGAGAAATCCTAAGAGAAATACTAGAAAAGGCAGAAATTAAAATTCTAGACTAAAATATATGGTAAGGGGGCTGAATGCTTTCTTATATAGGCAAATACTAGGGCTAGCAATGAAGAGAGAATCAGCACAAAAGGCTGGTACAAGGCTGGAAATTTCTAGAATTTCTGCCACATGTCACAAGCTGATTGGCTGAGAGAAGAGATATTTGTGAAAGGAGAGAGGCGGAAGGAAAAAGGCTGGAGACAGCTATGGGGTGGCCACGTGGCGCGCTCGCATTGGCTGGTTGAATGATTAATGTTGCCGGCGTGAGTGGGAAATGGAAAGGCAACTGGCTTAACTTGCCGAGTGGCTGCGTGGGAGATCGTGAGAGAGAGAGAAGAAGAAATGGGAAGCGGCTTGGCTAGCTGGCTCGGCATCAGTGGCTCACATGGGTGAGTAATGCTTTGCTGCTGGGCGGAAGAGACGGAAACTGCCCCACGTGTTGCCATCTAAGTGGTTGGAAACAATATTAATCAAACAATTGCTGGACGCGGAAGGAAAGGAGCAAGTGGGTTGGGCTTCTGCTGGGCTCAGTGACGGTTCGGCTCCCTCTGGGCTGGGCCGGGCTTCTCCTCTTTTTCTTTTGGGCCTTTTTCTTCTTTTATTTTTGGGCTTCCCATTTCACATCCTACAAATAAAAATACACTGTTTAAAAATAAAAAAATAAAAACTAAAATAAAACATTAAAACATAAAAGACTAATAAACCCACTAATTGACTAGATAAAAACAATAAGAATTAAAACACTAAAAATTGTTAAAATAAATAGACAAAAATGTAAGATTTAAGGGTAAAAATTATATATTAAAATGAGCTCAACAAATACCCTCAAACCTACATTTTGCTAGTACTCGAGCAAAACTAAAATAAAAAGGAATTGATTACTTCAAATTTTCTCAGAGAAATTCTATTACTCAAATGCATAAACTTTGGAAACAAAATTTTAACTACCTTAACACTTAAACATGCACTCAAGAATATGAATAAGAGATTAAATATTATTCAAGGTGGTAAAATCATCTTTAAAGATTTTAAAATCAAAATATAAGTGCACAAAGCCAATCAAGAATGCAAATTTTAACCTCTAAGTAAAATAAAATTAAATCATTTTTGGAAAATATGCTTTGACTCCAATTTTCACAGGATAAATCACTCTTAAATGAAGCACATAAAGATTGTTTAATTATTTTCTCTCAAGTTATATGTGAGTATGAGTAAATGTAAACAATGTTCAAAGATAACTCACATATAAGAATCATAAAGAACGGAATTATAGAGAAAATAAAAAATCTCATGAAAGGAAATCAAATATATGAAAATATTGAATCAAACACTTTAATTCCTACTCATTCTTTCTCCACATTCTAACCAAACTCTTCCTAAGATCAAATAGGACTTTTATTGACTTGTAATGTAAAGCTAAGGTGGAAAATGTAAAACATTTCTGAGAAAATTTATTTTGAAAATAAAAATGATACTAAGGCATTTCTTTTTCTCTCATTTCCTTTTTTTTTTTTTTTTTGAACATTTCTTTTGATTGAAGAGAATAATAACACAAAGAGAGATAACATTATGCCTTTTTTTTTTCTTTTTTTTTTTTTATACTTTTTCTAAATTCTCAGAAAATAGGGTGATAGTGTTTAACAAAAGACTAAAACTAAGGCTCAAAAGGGATACTAGTGGTAAAGTTTTATTTAATGACAAAGGATGACAAGAAAGACTCAAACTAAAACAAAAATGGCCTAAAATCATTTCCTAAGTCAAGTATGGTTATGATGCTTCAATTGAACTAAAGGAGCTTAAAGTGCAATGATTCAAAATTTAATATCATTTTCAAGTAATTGACCAAACAAGAAAGAATAATAAGATCATCAACGACAAAATTTGGACCCAAGAAAAATTTAGAGATATATGTGTAACACTCACAAAAATAGAATGGCTCTAAGCTCACTAGGGTCAAGTCTCCACTATTTTTCCTTAGGTAATTCAATTCAAATTTCACTCTTCAATTTCAAAATGCAATTATTGGCTTAAGTGCACAAATATTTCAAATTCAAGAATTAAAAAATGATTCTATCATGAAAATAATAGAAAATCTAATGAGAGATATTCTTATGTTGCATGAAAAAAATATTAAAGTAGAGAATCATGTATTTCCTAAAGCTAAGCATTCGATGTAAGAAAATCAATCTCATCATGGTGAAGCAATCAACACAAAAACAAAACTAAAACTTTTTTTTTTTTTTTAACTAGAAAAGTATTAGAAAATTCAAGTAAAATTTCAAAACCCCACCTCCAAACCTAAATCAAACATTGTCCTCAATGATTGGAAAGGGAAAACATGACAATGACAAGAAAATAAGAAAGAAGATGGTGAAAAGAAATTACCTGAAAGATGATACTCTCATTTATTTGAAATTACCAATAATGACGCTCAACAAATAATGAATGATAATTCTCAAAGATATGAGGAGAATATATACTTAAAAAGAAAAAAAAAGCAAAAGAAAAGAAAAGAAATCATAAATTAAGGAACTAAACAAAGAAAGTCAATCATAATAAATGGGATCACAAAAGTAAGACTTCCTCAACCTCATCATTTTGGAACTCAAGAAATGGTTTCAATCTTTGACCATTGACTTTAAAAACATCACCATTTTTAGGATTTTCAATTTCAACTGCCCCATGAGGAAAAATAGTGCGAACAAGAAAAGGACCAGTCCAATGAGACTTCAATTTACCAGGAAAAAGATGCAAACGAGAATTATACAAAAGGACTTTTTGATTAGGTGAAAATTTTTTCCTCAAAATGTGTTTATCATGAAACACCTTCATACGGTCCTTGTAAGTTTTAGCACAATCATATGCATAATTCCTTAGTTCCTCAAGCTCATTTAACTGGAGCTTCCTATGGGTTTCTGCTTTGTCTAAAGCAAAATTAAATTGTTTTATGGCCCAAAATGCTCTATGTTCCAATTCAACAGGGAGATGACATGCTTTCCCAAAAACTAAGCGATAAGGAGACATTCCAATAGGGGTCTTAAAAGCGGTTCGATAAGCCCATAATGCATCAATGAGTCGCAAAGACCAATCTTTTCGAGATGGGTTAACTGTTTTCTCCAAGATATGCTTAATCTCCCTATTAGAAATCTCAACTTGACCACTTGTTTGGGGATGGTAAGGGGTGGCAACTCGATGAGTGACGCCATAATTTTTCATTAAATGTTCAAATGGCTTATTACAAAAATGTTTCCCACCATCACTAATGATAGCACGTGGGGTCCCAAATCGAGTGAAAATGTTTTCCTTCAAGAAACGAAGCACTACCCTATGGTCATTAGTTTTACATGCAATTGCCTCTACCCACTTGGACACATAATCAACACCCACAAGTATGTATAGATTGCCAAAAGAATTAGGAAAAGGTCCCATAAAATCAATACCCCAAACATCAAAGATTTCAACAACAAGAATTGGGGTCAAAGGCATCATGTTTCTCCTAGTGAGACTCCCTAATTTTTGGCATCTCTCACAAGATTGGCAATACACATGGGCATCACGGAAAATGGAAGGCCAATAGAAACCACATTGAAGGATCTTGGCGGCGGTTTTCTTAGCACTAAAGTGGCCTCCACATGCATGGTCATGGCAAAAAGAAATGATATTGGATTGCTCACTATTCGGGACACATCTCCTAATGATTTGATCAGGGCAATATTTGTACAAGTAAGGATCATCCCAAAAATAATGCTTGACCCTAGCTAGAAACTTAGATCTATCTTGCTTGGTCCAATGGGAAGGCATTTCATTAGTGACAAGGAAATTCACAATATCCGCATACCATGGTGTTTGGGAAACAAGCATAAGTTACTCATCAGGAAATGTCTCAGTGATGGGAATGGACTCCTCACATGACTCAACTATCAATCTAGAAAGATGATCGGCAACCACATTTTCGGACCCCTTTTTGTCACGGATTTCTATGTCAAATTCTTGGAGCAAGAGGATCCAACGGATTAGGCGAGGTTTAGCATCTTTTTTAGACAAAAGGTATTTTAAAGCCGCATGATCAGAATAAACAATAACCTTTGTGCCTAAAAGGTAAGACCTAAACTTGTCTAACGCAAAGACAACCGCCAAAAGTTCTTTTTCAGTGGTGGAATAGTTAAGTTGGGCTTCAGTGAGGGTCTTGCTTGCATAACAAATGACATGGGGCAACCTACCAACTCATTGTCCCAAAACGGCACCTATGGCGTAATCGGATGCATCACACATAATCTCAAAGGGTTCACTCCACACGGGGGGTCGAATGATGGGAGTGGAGGTCAACAAAGACTTAAGTTTATCAAAGGCACGGATACAATCATCATCAAAGACAAAAGAGGAATCCTTGGCAAGTAAATTGCGCAAGGGACGTGAAATTTTGCTAAAATCTTTGATGAATCTTCGATAAAAACCGGCGTGTCCTAAGAAAGATCTAATTTCCTTAACAGTACGTGGAGGTGGAAGATTAGAAATTAGATCAACTTTAGCCTTATCAACCTCAATTCCCTTAGAAGAAATGATATGCCCCAAAACAATACCCTTTTTGACCATGAAGTGACATTTTTCCCAATTTAAAACAAGATTTTTCTCCTTGCAACGAATTAAAACCAATGAAAGATGGTGCAAACATTCATCAAAAGAAGACCCAAAGACGGAAAAATCATCCATAAAACCTTCAAGAAACCGCTCTACCATGTCGGAGAAAATAGAAATCATGCACCTTTGAAAGGTGGCAGGTGCATTACATAACCCAAAGGGCATGCGACGGTAAGCGAAAGTACTAAATGGGCAAGTGAAGGTGGTCTTTTCTTAGTTCTCGGGTGCAATGGGGATTTGGTTATATCCAGAATAACCATCAAGGTAACAATAATAGGCATGACCGGCTAATCTCTCAAACATTTGGTCAATGAAAGGAAGAGGGAAGTGATCTTTTCTAGTGACGGCATTCAATTTCCTATAATCTATGCACACACGCCACCCGGTTTGCACTCGTGTGGGAATCAATTCATTGTCATCATTTTTCACAACAGTGACGCCAGACTTCTTTGGAACAACTTGGACAGGGCTCACCCAATGACTATCGGAAATGGGGTAAATGACACCAACATCTAACAATTTCAAAACCTCACTTCTCACTACTTCCTTCATGGCAGGATTTAAACGTCTTTGGGGCTCACGGGAAGTCTTAGTGTTATCCTCTAAGTGGATCCTATGCATGACAATGGATGGAGAAATGCCTTTAATGTCAGCTATGGACCAACCTATGGCTTCCTTATGTTCCCTCAAAATTTCCACAAGTTTGCATTCTTGCTCATCATTTAAATCGGAGGCTATAATTACGGGCAAGGTATCGGAAGATCCTAAAAACACATACTTGAGATTATCAGGTAATGGTTTGAGATCTAGCTTGGGTGGCTCAATAGTGGAAGGAAGTGGAGGATTTTTGGAAAGAGGAAGAGGTTCTACCCTTGGTTTCCAATTGGTGGTGTTCATGATAGGTGTGGAGTCCAACAGTGCATTGACTTCTTCTATGGCTTCATTAAAATCAAAGTTACAACCAAAGTGGGCTAAGCATGCTTCTAGTGGGTCCTTAACACTATCCCTATGGAAAGAGTTTACCACTATTTGTTCGATTAAATTAACCTCACAAATGCTATCCTCACCCTCTTGTGGTTGGTGACTTATGTTAAAAATGTTAAGATCCATAGTTAAGTTCCCAAACGACAAATTCATGACTCCATTCCTACAATTAATTTGAGCATTTGCGGTGGCAAGGAATGGACGTCCTAAAATTACCGGAATTTGATCACAAGCATTGGTCACGGGTTGGGTGTCAAGCACAATGAAATCCACGGGAAAATAAAATTCATTTACTTTGACCAAAACATCTTCCACCATTCCCCTAGGAATTTTAACCGACCTATCCGCTAAAGAAAGAGTTACCAAGGTTGGTTTCATCTCTCCTAAGCCAAGTTGCACATAAACGGAGTATGGTAAAAGGTTCACGCTTGCTCCTAAATCTAGCAATGCTCTTCCTATATGATGAGTTCCTATCGTGCATGCAATGGTAGGACAACCGGGATCCTTGTACTTAACCGGAATTCGATGCTTGATAATTGAACTAACTTGCTCGGTGAGAAAGACTTGTTTTGGAACGTTGGTTCTCCTTTTTATGGTGCAAAGATCTTTCAAAAATTTGGCATAAGAAGACACTTGTTTGATGGCATCTAAGAAGGGAATATTGATATGGACTTGCTTGAACACTTCTAGGATGTCATTAAATTGTGCATTTTTCTTTGTCTTAGCTAACCTATGAGGAAATGGGGCTTTGGGGGCAAAAGTTGGAGAAGGATCAACAATTAAGGGCTCTTTTTTCCTTTGACTTGACAATATGATCAACATGTGGCTCTAAACCACCTACTCCATTTGTTTCATTTTTATCATTTTCATCATTTTCTTTTTCCAAATTGGACATTTGAACCTTATTATCAATTTGCCTACCCGATCTAAGGGTTGTGATGGACTTGACATGCTCATGAGTATTGGATGAACTAGATGTATCAACATGAAATTGACCCTTTGGATTAGGAATGGGTTGACTTGGAAATTTTCCCTTCTCTCTCTCCCCCACAATGTTAGCTAATTGACCAATTTGATGTTCTAGCTTTGCAATGGCTTGTGTATTTTGGTGAGTAGAAGCTTTAACCTCAACAAAGGCTTGACCGGTCAATTGCATGAACTTTTGGAGTGTGTCCTCTAAAGGTGATGATGAATTTTGTTGTGGGGCAACACTTTGAGGGGTGGAATGAGGGACATAGTGAACATGGGAATATGAGGGATTAGGAGGACGGAATGAATTGTTTGGCATTGAATTTCCTCCTAAATGTGTTTGGGGNAGGAATTTGATCACAAGAATTGGTCACGGGTTGGGTATCAAGTACAATGAAATCCACGGGAAAATAAAACTCATTCACTTTGACCAAGACATCTTCCACCATTCCCCTAGGAATTTTAACCAACCTATCCGCTAAAGAAAGAGTCACCAAGGTTGGTTTCATTTCTCCTAAGCCAAGTTGCACATAAACGGAGTATGGTAAAAGGTTCACGCTTGCTCCTAAATCTAGCAATGCTCTTCCTATATGATGAGTTCCTATCGTGCATGCAATGGTAGGACAACCGGGATCCTTGTACTTAACCGGAATTCGATGCTTGATAATTGAACTAACTTGCTCGGTGAGAAAGACTTGTTTTGGAACGTTGGTTCTCCTTTTTNGTCTACATCACCTCTCACTTCATACATCCCCCCCACGCTTTGGTACTTTGGCTTGTCTATCATGAGGGTTAGAGAAATCTCATTGTTGAGAATTTTCGGACAATTTTTCAAAAAAATCATAGGCTTGCTCTTCCCCAAGATTTAAAAACGCACCCACATTCATGGACTCTACCATATTGCGATTTATTTGAGTTAAACCGTTATAAAAGTATTGTACCAAACGCCACGTCTCGAAACCATGGTGAGGACATCTCAAAATTAAATCCTTGAATCACTCCCAACTCTCATAAAACTGTTCATCGTCTTTTTGTCTAAACTCCGAAATGTCTCTCCTAATCGCGTTAGTCCTAGACATTGGAAAAAAATTTGACAAAAACTTTTTTACAAGTTGATCCCATGAAGTGATAGAACTGGGGGGTTGGGAGTTTAACCAAGCTTTTGCTTTGTCCTTAACCGAAAATGGGAATAAACGGAGACGCACGGACTCATCGGGAAAATTTTGGTATCTAGAGGTTGAGCAAATTTCAATGAATTCTTTAACATGTGTGTACGGGTCCTCTCGATCCAAACCGTGGTAGGAGGGCAACAATTGAATGATGTGGGGTTTAATCTCAAAATGAGTTGCGGTAGTGTGGGGCAAGACTATGCAAGAAGGGGTGTCAAGAATGACAGGAGCAAAATATTCTCTTAACGGACAAATTTCAATGTTTTCACCCATTTCAATTATCGGTTCAATTCTTTTCTTTAAATGTCTAAGTGTTCTCTCAAGTTCAAGGTCAAAAGGTGCTAAATCGTGATTCAATGAACGGCGACCAAGCATACACTAGACGGATTTTAAGAAAAGAATTTCAAAATCTTTTTTTTTTTTTTTTTTTTAATTAATTAATTAACTACCCTTTTTTAAACGAAAAATATGGACAAACTAACAATCAAAGCAAACACAACTAAACAAAATCACAAAACAAAGAGTTAATCCAAACAAACAATTTAATTATCTTTGATTTAGCCTTGGGAGGTGTCTTTTAGACAATCCTAATCTTGATTAAGCACTAGACAAGCTCCTCCTCCTTTTCAAAGCGAATTAGTGGCGTACCGATATAAGGTTCTCAAAAATACAATCAGGCCGGTTCCGGAGGAGGTGGAGGAGTCACAGACGGTCTCTCTTAAAAATCAGTCCCCTTTAAGTATCAAGATGATTGCAACCTTAAAGAACCTTTCTAGACATTGTACTTCCAAAAACACTCACCGGAGTATCCACTAATTGACTCCTTTCAAGAGGGTCCTATGAGCTTCGTGAACCCTTTGGCCAATGTCTACTTGATTTTAATTAAATTGAGTTTGGGATTAACAAATGCAAGAGATGGTTAGCCTAGGTGGGCAATGACTTGGTGATGAAATCCAATCCTTATCTTGTTGGGGGTGAATGCCCTTACTAGTTGATTATGCAAGAATGCTAATTGAAAATGCAACAAGCAACAAAACAACAATATATGAAAATTGAAATTGCACAAGTAAGGCAAACACCACTCAAGAAAACCTTAAAAAGAAAAAAGTTAGTATACCACTAGTGTGGTGACATTGGCCACAACACACTAGGAGAAGGCAACCAAACTTTTGCTAGCAATTCTCTTTTCTTGATGACCACACATTTGCAAACTTCTCCCCAATGCAAGCAATAAAAAGTAGAATTAATACTAAAACTATAACAAAAGGAGAAAGAGAAATAGAATTAAAATAAAAATAAACAAGAGGTGGAAAAAGGAAAAGAGAAATGAAATAAGAGAAAATAGAAATTACCTTATCTAATGTTGTAATGGATAAGATGCACAACACAACAATAAATAAGATCTAACCAAATTATACTAAATGACAAAAAATATTTGATTTTTTTTTTAACAATAAATAAAAGCAAGAAAAAAAAAATTCTACAATTGAAACTAGATGCAACAACCTAAAGACAACAAAGAAATAAATATGCTACTATATATATAAATTTTTTTTTTCTTTCTTTTCTTGGCACCTACAAGAGAAGAGATGCAAAAGTGTGTAAAGAAATTTTTTTTTTTTTTCGGCACTTATAAAAGTGGGAAAAAGAAAAAGGAAACTAAAAAAAATACTAATTAAAGGAAAATTCGAATTTTTTTTTGTTTTTGTTTTTGTTTTTTTTTTTAGAAAAGCAAAATAAATAAAAACTAGTGGAAGATTTAAACTAACAAAAAGCCTAAACCAGTGTATCAAAACACTCCCCGGCAACGGCGCCAAAAACTTGTTGTAAAATTTTATTTACTCGCAAATATACGAATCGAGTAGTATATTAACGAGGTCGAACCTCAAGGAGTGATAAAAAACGATACACTAAGCTTAAACTTAAGTTAATTTAAAGCTAACCTAGTTTGGAAATTTTGTTGATTTGTGAGGTAACTTAAAATAAAATGCACTAAATTAAAAAGCAAATAAAATAGATGAAAAGAGAATAAGGTAAATAAAAGTGCAATAATTGAAGAATTAAATCTATAAAGGAAAGTAACAACTTTTTAGTTTTAGAAACTAAACAATGGTATGAGAACCAAGGTTAGGGTTCCACACCACTTATGAACATATTAAATGAGATTTTTAGTAATTTCCCCTTAAATGAGGGCACCCAAGAGTCACTTGATGCCCTCTTGCAAAGATAAATATGAATTAAGCACAAAAGTTGAATATTTATATGGTAGATCTTGATTTTGCTTATAAAATACAAATTTCAAGCAACTCAAGTGAACCAAAACTAAGGAACAACTAGAGTTCAAAAAGTTTATGTTTAGAACAATTAACCATAAAGCTAAAATGTGGAAATAGAATCTAAAAACCCATAATATATGACATTATGGGTGAAAGAGGATCTCTATCTCATTTTAATATCAAAATCTAGAGCTTGTAAGATCTTAAATAAGGGGAAAATTAACATAAAGATCTTATTTAATAATGTTCATGGTGGTGCTTCCCCCTTACCTTGGTAAGGAGGTTTAGTGACCACCCATGATCTTATATTTTAAATAAAAATAAAGAAATAAATAAATAAGCATGTAATATAAAGAACAATAAAAATAAATAGAACTACTAACAATAAAATAAATAACTACATAAAATAAAAGACATAAATAAATAGAGGATTAGAGAAGAGAGAAGAGAGACATAATATAAAGTTAAACATAAAATAAAGAACTACATAAAATAAATGGCATAAAGTAAATAGAGGATTAGGAGAAGAGAGAAAAGAGACATAATATTAAACTTTCATTAATTAAAATTGTAAGAGAGTTACATTCCTATTCTCTCTCAAATATCATAGCCAAATGGCTTGAGAGAGAAATCTTAGGAGAAATACTAAAAAAGGCAGAAATTAAAATTCTAGACTAAAAGATATGGTAAGGAGGCTGAATGCTTCCTTATATAGGCAAATACTAGGGCTAGCAATGAAGAGAGGATCAGCACAAAAGGCTGGTACAAGGCTGGAAATTTCTAGAATTTCTGCCACATGTCACAAGCTGATTGGCTGAGAGAAAAGATATTTGTGAAAGGAGAGGCGAAAGGAAAAAGGCTGGAGACAGCTATGGGGTGCCACGTGGCGCGCTCGCATTGGCTGGTTGAATGATTAATGTTGCCGGCGTGAGTGGGAAATGGAAAGGCGGCTGGCTTGGCTTGCTGAGTGGCTACGTGGGAGATCGTGAGAGAGAGAAAAGAAGAAATGGGAAGCGGCTTGGCTAGCTGGCTCGGCATCAGTGGCTCACATGGGTGAGTGATGCTTTGCTGCTGGGCAGAAGAGACGGAAACTGCCCCACGTGTCGCCATCTAAGTGGTTGGAAGCAATATTAATCAAACAATTGCTGGACGCAGAAGGAAAGGAGCAAGTGGGTTGGGCTTCTGCTGGGCTCAGTGACGGTTCGGCTCCCTCTGGGCTGGGCCGGGCTTCTCCTCTTTTTCTTTTTGGCCTTTTTCTTCTTTTATTTTTGGGCTTCCCATTTCACATCCTACAAATAAAAATACATTACTTAAAAATAAAATAAAATAAAAACTAAAATAAAACATTAAAACATAAAAGACTAATAAACCCACTAATTGACTAGATAAAAACAATAAGAATTAAAACACTAAAAATTGTTAAAATAAATAGACAAAAATGTAAGATTTAAGGGTAAAAATTATATATTAAAATGAGCTCAACACCGGGGGAGCTTTCGAAGTGTTTATGTAGGTGTTTTGGGTCTATGTGTGAAGGTTGTGAACCGTCGAGTTAGAACGAGAGTTGGGTGTGATATTAAGTTGAATACATATCTACATTTAAGTGCCTTGAGTAGGAACTAATTGTATTTCTTTGATTGTTTATTTTATACACGAGACGACTGTTGCTCATGACGATCCGGTGGAGGATCGAAGCTCGACTTCTCATTGTGAGTGGATTTTGTTTTATGAACGTTTTTATATATTCATGAATTTATTCATATTAATATCTTGAGCTTTATTTGAATAAGAATGAATTGTGAGTGGACTCTTATTTCTTTAAATAATTTATGAAATTCGTTATCTATTTTAGATATGTAAATTTTTATTGAGAATTAGAAGTTGAATAGATTTTTGGTTTTCTAAAGAGTTTATGAAATTTCATCCATCATTTCATACTTAACATTTTGAAATAAATTTGGGATTGATCAAAGGTGTTAGATTATGGATTTCAAATGTCATCATAAATAAGTTTTAAAATATATTTTTACACATTTGTCTCTATGAGTTGTTAGACGCTGGAAAGGAAACAAATTTCTCATTTTTATACACATGGGTTATTTTATATTTTGTTTATGGTCAAAAGATTTGAATGATTTTATGTTTTTAAATGTGATTCATTGATGATTATTTTACTAGTTGTGTTTATACATATTGGTTTGAGGATTTCAAGTGCTGGGATTGTTATAAAGATATTTTCTATTAGCGGAATAAGAATTTGTGTTTGGTTATAAGAAATCGTTTCAAACCACCTTTTTAGTACCCTCCAAGTTGTCGGATTTGATAGATCTTTGGGACCCATTACAGCACACACATAGGCTTTATGCCGTGTGTCGTGATGTTGACCCTTTGGGGTGGCTCTACGTGTACCTAAGACAGGATTTCTGGCTCTGCATGTGTATGACAAATTCTCGGCTCTGTGCATATATGACAGGTTCTCTAGGTAACTGACTTGGTGTGTTTTACTATAAATGTGTTATACGGTTTTAAGGCGATCGTTTATTTTAAATTTATAAGCTATTCAGAATTTTAATGTTTAAATTGTTTGATAAATGGTTTATGCTTTGGTTTGGTTTATTAAAATTTGAAAGCAACTTTGAACGTGTTTCTGAAAGCGTTTTAAAATTAAGGGATTTCAAAGAATTAATGACGTGAGGTCTTAGAGTTTAAACTGGACTTTTAAAATTTCGTGAAAAGATAAATGACATTTATTTTACATACTAATAAATTGTCCACTTAATAAGTTTATCTCACAATTTTTCTTGTTTGTCTTAAATTGTTTCCCCAAGGCCGTAGCATTGATGGAGGTCAAGCCAATCACATTGAGGCATAGCATCCATTTTCTCTTCTCGGATCTTGTAGGCATTGCTTCAATTTTGGAAATTCTTTTTTTACTTTTAATGTAAAAATTTTGTGCAACCGAAGTAGTGTCTGTAATAATCATACTTAAATTTTAAGATGGTATTTGCTTTGTATTTGTTGGGTCGGATACCCTTTTTGATTGTGGTAGAGACGACTGATGTTTTTAGAAATGTTTTTACAGGTTAATAAATTTTGGGTTAGTCCATTTTCAGGGAAGGTTCTGTCGAATTTTCGGTAGGATTTTCCTTAATTTTGGATTCCCACAGAACCTCTCCGAGATTTAGAGTAGAATCCGGGGGCGGTCCTGTCACTCCAAATAGGCAGCATTGGAGCTAGAGCATTTGCATAAAGTGCCCAATATAGGACAAGGTTCTGGTACTAGTAGTGGTGCGCAAATGCAACGCGGATCTAGCATGAAAGAATTTCAATCACCACCTCCATTGGCACCAATCTTATATAAGTATCCTAAGCACGCCAAAAAAAATATTAAAAGTCTATTTTCTGTAGGAAAAATAAAAGAGAGGATGGCTCGTTTGATCATAAAGGTCTTCATCTACGAAAATGTTCTTACATCAAAAACAGCATCTCATCATTTCAAAAATATGGTGTTAGGTTCTCAACAAGTAGGAGTAGGAGTAGGAGTAGGAGTGGAACCTCCCACACCTCATGAAATATGCAACAAATGGTTGGATGAAGAGTTTAAAGAAATCAGTAACTTTTTCAGCCACTTGAGGGCAAAGTGGGAAACTAATGGTTGCACAATCATGTGCGATGGATGGACAGACCCAACCAAATTGTCTATCATAAACTTCACGGTCTACTCAAAAGGGAAGACAATATTCCTTAAGTTCGTTGATTTTTCATATCGCATAAAGGATCATAATTATGGACTACTGTAGAATGTAATCATGAAGGTTGGAGAACACAATGTTGTACAAGTTGTGATTGACAATGGTTCTGAATTTGTTAAAGCTGGCAAAAAGTTGATGAGCAAATATAACTTGTTTTGGACGTCGTGTGCATTGCATTGATCTCATGTTTGAAGAGATGGAGAAGAAAAAGCAAATTGCTAATGTGATAAAAAAAAGGCTTGAACAATAACAAATTTTATTTACAACCATAATTGGATGTTGGTAAAGATGCGTGAGTTTTGCGAAGGAGACATTGTTTGTCCAGGTGCCACGAGATTCGCCACCAACTATATTGCATTGGATAGCTTGCATAAGAAGATGTCAGGGCTGAGGCGATTGTTCACCAGTGATGATTAGATTATGAGCAATTACAAACGTGTAGATGAATGTTGTTTGGTGGAATCTATAGTATTTGACAACTCTTTTTGGAGTCAAGTGGATAAGGTGTGCCAACTGTTTCAGCCTCTATACAAAGTTTTATGTATCGTTGACACATAAGTCTATCTCACCATGAGTTCAGTTTATGAGTTGATGTGTGTAGTGAAGCAGAAGTTAGAAGACTAATATTGTGTAAGGTGGGTGACCAAAATCATTGATAAACGGTTGTACAAAACTTTATACCACGATTTGCATACAGCAGACATAAGTTATGCCCATAATTAACTTGTACATATTTTTTATATCGATTGATAGTATTAATTCACTTTTTCTTATGTATTTCTTTATTACAGCCTATTATTTGAAACCTTAATACCAATATAAACATGGAATTGGAGATAATGGTGAACTTATTTGTGTTGTGCACACTATATATTCCAAATTGGACCCCACATCACCAACAATTGGCCAATTTGGAAATGAGGTGAAAAATAACTTTCTATATCATATCCTATGAGTTATAATATTAATTTCTTCATTTCGATTAATTGGCTTACAGTTATATATTTGATGGGTATTACTTGTAGCTAACATATGTTTAGATAACTTGCAGTAGTTGCTGCTAGATCACAAATGTCTCCTAGTGAGTATATATCATAGTTTTATAACTTATTTTTTTGAATAGTTTTACTTATAAAATATACTTTTCTATTTTAGTTGAATGGTGGATCATGTATAAGAGTGATGCACTCACAGTAAGAAAGTTAGCCATCAAAGTATTATTACAAACGACATATATCCTCATCTGCATGTGAAAGAAATTAGAGCACATTTGCACTCATACACACGAAGCAGCTATATATCACATTATCGGTTAGAGAAGATGGTATATTGCTACTACAACATGAGGCTCAAACTTCAAGACGTGGAAGCAGACCAAGATATCGACAAATATGATTCAGTAGATGTGTTTGATGTTGTTGTAGGGGATGATGATATATAGAAGGAAACTAATGTTATTAGTGGATCAGGCTTATCCATTTAAATGATAATGTAGGCAATCCAAATTATGAGGTTACTTAATAAGCGCGCAAGGAAGGAATAAATGTAGAAAGAGTACTGTATTAGGAGGTGGGGTCCACTGACTCTTTGGAGGAACTTTAGCAGCCGAGGTCAAGAAATCGTCACAATTCAGTTCCTTCCAATCTGACACAATCACATCTTCCTTCTAATACAAATGAAAACTCTACCACAAGATCAAACTCACCTAGTAATGGGGGTGGAAATAGTATAGACTACAATGCAACTAGGGTGGTGGTGGAATTGGAGATTATAGTGGACAACCATCGAGCCAATTAATAGGCGAAGCAAACTTCATGCATGCAACACAAGATAAGAATCATGGGAGTAGGTGTGCCGAACTAGGAATTGGTGCCATGAGAAAAGACTATACTCGAAGAGAAAAAGGTAAGGAGAGTAACTTACAACAGGAAGAGGACTCTTTATCCACCTCTCTTGATTGACTCTATAGGGATATGAAGTAGTAACTAGCTATGGTTATGGACAACCCCAACCAAATAGCAACTTATGGCCACAACCATCACTCATGGGATCATAAGGTTCATCATCAAATTTCACAGTTGGGATCATGGCTTCCTTTCTTTTTATTTGCCATAACCCTATCTTCCACTCTTAATTATCCCATTTTTTTGGAAATTAGCAATCACTCATAGTGTGTTTGGATGAAGGAAAAAAAACTTGGAATTTAAACAAAACTAAACATTTAAGAAATTACATGCTCTAATTTTCTTGTTTGGATCCATAAATACAAAATTTTGTAAATTCTATGTGGATTTGAAGATTGTAAATTTCAACTTTAAATTTTAAATTTTACCTAAATTGGTGTCATTTTCAAAATTTCAATTTTTACAAAAGAAAAATAAGTCGTGTCCACCCATCACCTTGCCAATTAATCACAATACCAACACCACTACCACCATGCAGTCGCCGTTATCACCACCACTGACACCACCGTTGCCACCACCACCACCATCACCACTACCATCGTCGCCGCCACCGCCAACACCCTAATTTTCCTTGCAACCATTTCTCCCACCCCCCGTGGGCCATCACCCCTACCACCATCATCAACTCACCACAAACATCATTTTTATTGTTGTCACCATCACTTTTTTATAATTGATGCATAAAAAAAAACTATTATAAATTTCGTATTTAAATTTCATTATGTTTACATGTTATCCAAACAAGAAGATTTACATATTCTAGAATTTTAAATCACATCATATTAAATTCCGTTATTTGTGAATTTCTTAGTACGTAGTTTCAAACTACTTCATCCAAATACACTGTCAAAGTTCAAAAATTGAAGAACCCCATTTGTCAGAGTCATGATTTCTGCCAAAAGAGTAGAAGCTGTATTGGAATTTGAATTCTTAGTTATGTTTTGAAATTAAATTGCAATCTTCAATTTTTGTGATAAATTTTGTTTTTGACGTTCTATTTTCTCTATATGTAAATGTTTATTTTATAGTTATTTTTTGGGTTGGAAGGTAGTTTCTCTACGTCTCCATTTTTTGAAAGATGGTGATTGAATTTTTCATGTTATGTTAATTTTGCATTTCTAACATTATGCAAGCACTTTATTTTTAGGCAGCCAAATATTATCAAAAGTATTTTTATAGAAAGTAAAAACAATTTGATGTTGTTAGCAAAACACTAAGGGGGGTGTCCCCAACTCAGATTTTAAAGGAGTTTAATGGATTTTAAAATTTATAGAATCTATCAAAATCTAAAGGAATTTGGTGGAATTCTTATAAAGTTTGTTATGTGTAAAAAATGCATTCAAATCCAATCAAATCCATCCAAATCCATTAAAATCCTTCACTTAATGAAATCCATAACTTTTTGAGGACACTTGGATTTCATTGGAATTCATTAAAATCTGAGTTGAGGACACCTAAAATTCATTGGAATTCATTAAAATCTAAATTGAGGACACCTAGATTTCATTGAACTTTTAAAATTCAATGAAATCTAAGTTGGGGACACTCCCATAAATTGCTTGTGTGAAAAAGCATTACTACTAAAAGTGCTATGACATGAAAGCGATTCTTAAGAAGTAGTGTCAAATAGTCGCCTTCATTGAATTCAAAACTTTTATAAACTTTTTAACAATTTTGATCGAATATTACTAGATTTTTAAATTTTACCGAAAGTCACCTAAAATGCATAAATCCTAATTGAATCTACCAGATTTTAGTTTTTATTATTATTATTATTTTTTTTTGCCCGGAAATAATTTCAGTTTAACGACCGTAAACCCTAGTGCTTTAAATAGCAGCACATTCGTTAGCTGTCTCTCTCCGCAAGCTGTGAGCTGTCTAAAATCTAAACCCTAGTAAGTAGTCACCACTCTCTCCTATTCGCATTATTCGCATTGTCCTTCTCAGCTAGGGTTTACATTTGGGATCAATTTTGATCGTCGAGTTTCAATCCAATTCAGAGTTCCGATTATCGATACTCCGGATATGGATCTTCCTAGCCTCGCTGTTATACTGCAAGCTGCTCTCAGCCCCAATCCCGAAGAACGTAAAGCCGGAGAGCAAAGTCTCAATCAGGTTCTTTATTATTTTCACTTAAATTCGTTAAGTAATGCCTTGTGTTGACGTTATTTTGTTAATTTTTGGGTTAATTGGATGTAATATTGAATTCTTGATGCAAAATTGTGAGTCTTTTGATCAAGAATTCAGCTTGATTGCGTAATTCGGTACCTCTGCTTGCTTTTGAGTAGAATAATAGTGTTTCTGAGAAATTATTAGACGCAGAACGATTTAAATTTAATTTTGAGTTTTTCAATAAAAAAATAATTTTGTGTTTCTATTGATTTTTTCCATGAATAATTGTGAATTGATATTTTCATATGCTTGTAGAGTTGTAGTTGACTTTTGTTTGTGCGTGTCTGTGGCCTTTTTTGTTTGGCGATGGTGTCGTTGATGTTGGGGTTTTGTTTTGCAGTTCCAATACACACCACAGCATTTGGTGAGACTGTTGCAGATTATAGTGGACGGTAATTGTGACATGGCTGTGCGGCAAGTTGCCAGCATCCATTTCAAGAATTTCATTGGAAAGAACTGGTCACCTCTTGACCCGGGTATGTCATGATTGTGTGAAATTTAGATAGTATCCAAAGCCCACTGGTGATTCCAGTTGCTTATTCTTCGCCTGTTGATGTAGATGAGCAGCACAAGATATCACAAAGTGATAAAGACGTGGTGAGGGATCACATTCTTGTCTTTGTAACACAAGTTCCCCCATTGTTAAGGTACTTTTGTAGTGTTGCCTTTTTTTATTGTTTCAGTTACTATAGTTAGTACGTGTTTATAGCTTATAGGTCGATGAAACCACTGTTTTTGTTTATGTGAGTGTACGGGCTGTAGTTTTATTTTGTTAGTTCTTTACAGTATGATGTCTTGTGAAATTACGATTGTTTTTCTATTCTTATTTGCTGGTTTTTCAAATGTCTTGTTGTACAGGGTACAGCTAGGTGAATGCCTAAAGACAGTTATTAGTTCCGATTACCCTGAGCAGTGGCCATGCCTTTTAGACTGGGTGAAGCACAACTTACAAGATCAACAAGTCTATGGAGCTTTGTTTGTTTTGCGGATTCTTTCTAGAAAATATGAGTAAGTTATCTTATTGTGCTATTCTTGTAAAGGAATTCCTATACAATTGAATGTCTATTTTTGGAGTTACACTGCCTTCCAAAAAAGCTACAAGTTTAGCTAATTTTTTATCTGATGCATTCTATGTGCTTTTGAACTTGAAGACATAAATGATAACTACTTATGTGCTAAATGTGATCTCACTACTACTTAAAAAGGGTGGAACCAACTCTAGTGTGCTTCACATCTACCTTTCTTCCTCCTCCAGTAAAAAATCCTGCTATGTTACTTATCCTTGGCTGCATTTAGTTTATAATTGAAATAATACAGGCTTCAAATTTTCCCTTTATAAAATTTAGTTTATAAGATAAATATGTTTCAAAAATTTCCTGTTGTGCTTGTAATCATCTGATACATGTGTTTTTGTTTGTCTTGTAATTCAGAACGGCACATGAACATTGTCTCTGGGGTGCTGAAAGTGTGGTTAGAAATATAAAGAAGCATCATAGCTTAGGGTTTAGGGTTTATGTATGTCTCTAGACCAACATTATTTGATTCCAAATTCGGAGCAATGCCTATCATACTCTTGTCAACTTGTACTAATTCACATACCATTACTTTACCAAGACCATATGTATGAGCAATGCCATCTCCTATTTGGAGTACCGTTTCAGTGTTTAAAATCCTTACTTTTCTAGTATGTTTCTCTTTCTATTATATAGTGCTCTTTCTATTATATTGCTCTTTCTATCATATTGCTCAAATTGTTAGCATGAGGATCTAAGTTGCACATTTCGTATAGTTTGTACTGTGCAAATTCCGGATAGTTGATCTATTCAGATCCCATGTGCTATACAGATCAGAAATATGGACTGTTTCATAAGTTGACATTTTTTAAGCTGTTAATTTATATCTATATTAAATTCATTTTCTTAATATACCTTTTTTCTAATAGCTTGTAGGTAGTTGAAACCACTGTGCGTGTCTGTATGTGAACAGACAATAAAATTATCTTTAGTGTCAGTTGTTTACATGGTATCTGTGCTTTTCACCATATTAATTATCTTAAAGCAAATTGATATTTTAATTGATAAGAGATATTCCTAGTATTTCTAAATGTTGAAATATAATGTCTTCTTTATGAACTGCCTGTTAAGCCTGCACTATACTTGTGTGATGTGTACCTTCAGGATTACTATTAGAAATTATCCTGTTGTTTTATATTCTTAGGTTCAAATCTGATGACGAGAGGACACCAGTTTATCGCATCGTTGAGGAGACATTCCCACATCTGCTCAATATATTCAATGGGCTTGTTCAAATTCCCAACCCATCACTGGAAGTCGCAGATTTGATCAAGCTTATCTGCAAAATTTTCTGGTCATCCATTTATGTATGTTTAACACTGAATTTTTTCCTTGTGTTTGTAGTGGGATTTGAGTATCAATTTTGTGTTGGTTACATTATGCGCATAATGATGGCTGACATATTTTCCTTTTTTATTAAACCTCAAGCTGTGCAAATTTTGTTAAATTTTTTGCTAACAACCTGATTTCCATAATGTGTCTGTTGCCCGGGGGAGGGGGGGAATCTAGGTGTACATCTTTTTTTCTTCTGATACATTACTTTTAGAAAGAGAGACTGCTAAACGAGAGGGCATACATTGGAGCACTACCTCAAAATTCACTTGTCTTTATTTACAGTATTCTATGAATGTATAAAATAAATTATTCACCTAATTTGGACACTTCTAGTCACATTCAAACTGTGAGAGCAAAACTCTAAGCCATAAAGTGATAAACTCTATTGGTCTGGAATCAAAGCTTAAAAAACAAAAGCAAAAAATTGAGGTGCAATTCGAACAGTTCGCCATATGTATATACATATCTATGTGTGTGTGTGTGTAGGGATGGTTGGTCATCGATAACTTTTTTCTCTTAAAAGGTCTTTTACTTGGAAACAGATTTTTCCGGAAAACATAGGTGCAAGGAGTTATTCTTAGGTTCCTTTTTTATTTATTTGATTTTAAGTGGCATTGTGTCCATTTATGTTTGAGGTGGGTATTTGGAAGCATTTGGAATATAAAATACTTGTTGGGTTGTTAACCAAAAAATTTTACGAGAGAGGATTTAAAATTCTACAAAAAGACCTTTTCAGCCTTGGTTGTTATTTATTCATAAAGTAAAGAAGTTAGAGGTCGGAGGAATCATCATTGTTTGACAGTATTGATAAATTTTAGGCTTGCATTATTCACTTATAATTTTTTGTGTGTTCTTTTCAGCTGGAGATTCCAAAGCAGCTATTTGATCCAAATGTGTTCAATGCTTGGATGATGCTTTTCTTGAATATATTGGAGAGACCTGTCCCATTGGAAGGCCAGCCTACAGATCCTGAACTTAGAAAAGCATGGGGTTGGTGGAAGGTGAAGAAATGGACTGTCCACATTTTAAACAGGCTGTACACTCGGTAAACTTTTAGATTAAATAAATATTGAACAATTAAGATGGTGCTTACAGCATAAAGGATATTTCTGTCATGTTCTTACTTTTTATATGTTTTTCCTTAGGTTTGGAGATTTAAAACTTCAAAATCCAGAAAACAGAGCATTCGCTCAAATGTTTCAGAAGAATTATGCAGGGAAGATTTTGGAGTGTCACATAAGGTTGTTGGATGTGATTCGCGGTGGTGGCTACTTGCCTGACAGAGTTATCAACCTTATTCTTCAATATTTAAGCAATAGGTGGTGCAGTTTTTCCCTCATGTCCTTTTATTTTTTTATTTTATTTTTCATTTTGTGCATTTAGTGATATATTCAATCTTTTTATCAGTAATATAAGCTATGATCTGTTACATATTCCTTTTAATAAATAGGAAGTTGGCTTTCTGATGAAATTTATTAGTCGTATATAAAAGATAAAATTTTCATGGGAACCTACTGTAAACCCTAAAACTACAAGGAGATGCCCAAATATGTTTTTTGTACCTATGAATTTACTCCCAATGTCTTCTGAATTTCTATTTGAGAAGGAGGGACCATGCATAAGGGTCAACACTAGTAGATATGAAAATGCTTTAATCCAAATTCTGGTCTGTCTTGCATGAGGTTTAAGATGGATGATGTGAATATTTCATTTTTTTATCTTCTTGTAATTGTATTTCTGTTGTGTACTAATATATCTACAAGAAGTTGCAGCTTAATGTTGAGTTTGTCCAATTCAAATTCAAGACAACCCAAAAAATGTAATATCTTTTGAATGATTTAACAATTATTTCAAAATAAGAATTAACCAAATACCAGATGTTTTGTCAGCATGGTTCCTTTACGCTATCTAAATATTTTAATAGTTTTGCTATTAGGTGCTTAGAAGGGGACCACTTCATATGCTGTTATTGCTTAGAAGGGATTTGACATATTTTGATGGAAAAATGGGGTTTCACTTAATTGTTTTTCCCCATTTTTGCAGTGTGTTGCTGTTCCTCACAATTATGTTATATTTGGTAATTAACATATGAATTGCTTATTTTATTTTGGTGTTTCCCTAACCTTATCTTGTTCATTGTATATGTATATGCAGTATCTCGAAGAATAGTATGTATAACTTGCTGCAACCTCAACTGAATGTTCTTCTTTTTGAGATAGTTTTTCCCCTTATGTGTTTCAATGACAATGATCAAAAGCTTTGGGATGAAGATCCGCATGAATATGTGAGGAAGGGTTATGGTGAGTTTTTAAGATCTTGTTTCATTGCTCGAAGATCTTTCTGTGTCATAGATGGTTTATGTGTTTTCTTGCTCATGCAGATATCATTGAAGACTTATACAGTCCAAGGACAGCTTCCATGGATTTTGTGAGTGAGTTGGTTAGGAAACGCGGAAAAGAAAATCTTCATAAGTTCATTCAATACATTGTGGAAATTTTTAAGAGGTAGCTTCTCAATATCTTTTGAAAATGATACATTTAACTTGGTGCTGTAATGTTGAATTTTTTTATTGCCTGATGCAGGTATGATGAAGCACCAGTATCAGTGGAATTTAAACCCTATCGACAGAAAGATGGTGCTCTTCTTGCTATTGGAGCACTTTGCGACAAACTGAAACAAGCTGATCCCTACAAGTCTGAACTTGAGCGTATGTTAGTGCAACATGTATTCCCTGAGTTTAGCAGTCCTGTTGGCCATCTCAGAGCTAAGGTTTGTTACATTCCTTTTCTATGTTTTCTACCATAATTAATAATTTTGTGTGCTTTTATTTTTGTTGCACCTGTGATATTTTATAGATCTCCTTAAGGACTTTTTTATTTATTTGTCGAGTAGTAGAAAAGAGTATTTCTTATAACAAGGAGGTAGACAGTCACAAGCCAATGCTATTTAGATTCCAAGAATTGGTCTTAAAGCATTACATGGGACGGTTGACAGCTAGAAGAACTATTGGTCTATGTCTACAGAAAAAGATGGACATGAAGTCCATATTGCACAATGGACCACTAAAGAGTGACAAGAATTAAGTTACATTCAAACTCGAAACTCCCAGTATAAAGGGAATATCCCTAAAGTGCTTAAACAATGATTTAAAGAGAAGGTAGATATGATTTTTCCATAAGCTAGATGCCTTATTTCTTTCTGTCCAGAGAGCCCAAAACGATACCCAACTTTCATCTCCAAAGTATAGCCTTCTTGTTGGTCCCAACACTCAAAGGGTCCTCGACCACAGGAGAGAAACTATTTTTAGGCCAAACCGACACCAAGCCAAGCAAATGAAGCATTCAATTCCAAATTTTCAGTGTGAAGGAGCAATGCGAAAATTATGCTTAACCACTTCATACGTGAACTTATATTCTTCATTTAGATTTTATTTTTGGGGGAAGATTTTTCTAGTAGTGGTGCAAGTGTGACTAAGGCTTCCACATGGTTTGTAGTTGTGGTAGGCTTTTGTGACCCAAAGGTTGAGGCTGGTTTTTAGGAAGATTAAGGTATAATGGCGTTTTAAGTCTAAAATAGTCTTTATGCTGTTTCATAATTTGTACTGTAACTGACATATGCATTCCCTTGGTGTCATAAGTCTTGTCTGAATCAACATGACCATTCATAGAGTACATTTTCATCCACGAACATTGTGAGGAGGATGGGATGGGATTTCAAATGGAACAGACATTTACAAATGGTCATTCAATTTTTTACGCTGCTTTACTTAGACAGTGTGGCCATTCAGTTGACTGGAGTACATCTTCTTCCACTAACATTGTGAGGAGAATGGAATGGGATGTTGAATGGAACGGTCATTTACAAGTGTCATGGCTTTTGGGCATTATTAAGAAAATGGACTCTGTCAGCTGCCTTGTTAGACAAGGACTATGTTTTTTAAGGCGGCATCAATTTAGTTGTGAGGCTATGATAATCACCTTGGTAACTTGCAAGGCTCAACATGTAAGATACAATTTTTACCTTAATTCCCTTTCATAATCTGGAACCACAGAGGGAAAAATTGTATCTTACTAGGCTGAAAGTGGTACACTGACATTGAACAGTATTGATGGGGTCCTATGAGATATAATTATACATGTGTACATCTGTATATTTCTATGTATCTCTTTTTGGTTCTATAGAAGCCAAGCTGAAAGCCAAAAATCGGCAGGTGTGGCTTGGCAACTCCTAGAACATCTTGTAGCAGAAAGTCCTACAAATTTGCAGGAGATTGAACACATATACATATGTGATATATCTGCACACTCACATTATATATCTGTATACACGCACACCTTATATGCACATACATAGTAGAAAGGCCTGTGCATATATGATGTGTGTGCAACGTATTACTGTGGGAGTGAGGGTGGAAACAAGAGGGTCCCCGTTGGGCGGAAAGTGGGTTCTAAATATATCATTGTTCCCTTCGTACATTAATTTAGCCGGCTAGTTCTGTTTTATTCTTCCTTACATTTTACCTCAGTTCTATGCTGTTAAATTCTGTACCATATGCTGCTTCACTTATGTTTTGTTTTTGTCTGCATTGTCCATTTTATTTTATGAAATTATATTAGAATATCTTCCAGTGTTCTTCTTTTTGTTAAGATTTATTCTCATCCTTAATTATGCCATGAATATTAGGCAGCGTGGGTTGCGGGACAGTATGCCCATATTAACTTCTCGGATCCGAACAATTTCCGTAAAGCATTGCATAGTGTTGTCGCAGGGATGCGGGATACAGAACTTCCTGTTCGAGTTGACTCAGTTTTTGCATTACGATCCTTTGTTGAAGCTTGCAGAGGTACATATCTGTATTTCTCTCTCTCTCTCTCTCTCTCTCTCTCCCCCCCNGTCATGTTTTGACAGTATTTTTGCTTCATCTACAAACTTGCTTGCCTAAGTCTGTTGTTTTATTATGTTTAGGCAGCTGCATTCTGGAGGTGTATGAATACAGCTGAAGCTGATGATGATGTTGATGATCCTGGTGCGTTGGCAGCAGTTGGTTGTTTGCGTGCTATTAGCACCATTCTTGAATCAGTGAGCAGGCTTCCTCACCTCTTTGTCCAAATTGAACCAACTTTGCTTCCTATAATGCGTCGGATGTTGACAACCGATGGCCAAGGTTTGTATGATACTTTGTATGCTTTTGTCTTGTATGCTTTAAACTTCTTTCAAGTTCTGTTTAACAATTGGTATTTTTGTGTGGTTTTTAAAGTGTTGAGGTCTCTAAATGTTGGGTCTTTTAGTATTAAACCCCAAAATACAACTACCTTAAGCCATAAACCCATACCTTAATTTCTATTAATTTTAAGCCATAATTCAAGAAAAATTCAAGCATCAAGCCTTATAAACACCCATGAAAGGCATTCAAACTCAAGCACGAAAGTGTTACAACATCCAAGAAAAGGTGTTCAAACTCATGACACATTTTTTCTATTTTCTATTTTCTGTTTTATTATTTTTATTTTCTTAATTTGAAATTTTTCTTAGGATTAATTTTTGTTTTCAAACTCAGGCATAGAGAATTTGAACATCCAAGCAGGATGTTGGAACTTAAGCACGAAGCATGGGTGTTTGGGTGCCTAACACATATTTTGTTTCTAATTTTTCTTAACTATTTTGGTCCATATTTGTTATGACCTTAAATCTTAATATACCAATTCAAAAAAGTAAAAATCTTAAACACATTGGAGGAAAATATAATTCGGTGAGAATTACACCAATTAGTCAAAGTGTAACTCTATGAAATAAAAATAAATAGCAAGAGTTACATTTTAAAAAAAGTACAAAAAAAAATTCACAGGACACATTGACCAATCGGTAGGTGAGTCTTGCAGATCGAATGGCAGAGCAGTGTCATGAAGGAAAATGTAGTTTTAAGCCACTTTGTGTATAAATAAATGAAACTTTTGTTTGGGTTTTTGATTCAAGAACATGATTTTCTGGGGGGTTATACCACCTTAAGGAAGGCAAAGGCTTTTGAAATACACCTTAATGAAGTCATAACTCACCTTATAAAAGAAATCATTAACTCGCTGTAACAGAAAGATAATTTATTCGTTCAGTTTTGACATAAGTATACTTATGATTCATCATTGAACTGCTCCGGTCATTGGTGTCCAGTGTTATATTATTTAGTTTATTGTGTTTATTTTATTTCATGAGGAAATTCTGTTTGCTATACAAACAGCCTGTAATCAGTGCTTAGTATAGCACATAATCATATAAGTTATATAACATTTCTGCTCCTTTTTTTTTTTGTTACATTGTGGAATCTTGTGGACAGCATTATCCATGGTTTTTCTGAAGCTTTGCATCATGTTGTATCATTAGGTGTGAAGGTTTTGCACTTTCAGAAACTTGAGAGCTTACAGTGTATCTTTCCGAAAAAGTTAATTGATTTTTGCTATTTGAGTTCTAAATGCTAGTATTAACTCAGTGAATCAGATATTTAATCTCTTTTGCATAATTCAATTTGAATAGGGTTGTGTAGGTTTTTGAATGAGTTTTTGAAACTTTTGTAATTCCAACAATGTCTTTTTTATAATTTCTCTTTTGCAGAGGTTTTTGAAGAGGTTTTGGAGATTGTATCATATATGACTTTTTTCTCTCCAACAATATCGTTGGATATGTGGAGTCTTTGGCCGTTGATGATGGAGTCATTGGCAGATTGGGCTATTGATTTCTTTCCAAGTATGTTAATTGTCGTGTCTCTTATTAGTCATGCTTTTTTTAAGATTATTCATTCCACTCTTATTTGTTTCTGCTTGAATTTTTTTGCCAATTTATTTAGTTATTTAGCACAGGACTAGTATTATCATTCAATTATCTGATGTTTCGCAGAAATTTTTTGGGTACTTGTGTTTTTTCTTGGTCTTGTATGTTCTATAGTATAAAAAAGGATAGTAAAAAAAGAATGAAAATCTCCGCCTTATTGAAATCTCTGGTGGTCCATATAATTAGACAATTTATGCATTTATGTACCTTTTTCCATTTAGTTTTTCTCATATAATATGCTTTCTAGCAGATATTCTGGTTCCTTTGGATAACTACATATCCCGGGGGACGGCACAGTTCCTCACTTCTAAAGAACCAGACTACCAGCAAAGCCTTTGGAATATGATTTCCTTTGTGAGTTCCCTTTATGTTACAAAATTTCTTTATTGTTGTTTGACTGAACCATACTTGTGGGACATTTTTCTGTCTTGTACTCTTGTTTTATATATTAAATAAGTAATTATCTTCTTCAATGGAGCCATTCATGAAATTAAAACTATTAACACACTTCATGCTGGAACCGATAGTTTAACATAATCATGATTGAACAAAGATCCTATCCGATTCGTTTTAGTGATTGCAGTTGTTAATGGCATCATTAAGTGGGTGAGTTCAAATATTAAAATCCAGTTATGAATTTCAGTGGATCTAATCGGCATTGGTTGGAAACCTAGCAGGCTCTAGTATGTTTTGGCTACTGCAATTTTTCATAGTATGTTCTCTTCTTTGCTCGAGTTGATGAGATTTATGTGTTTTCCATGTTCTTTTCAGATCATGGCAGATAAAAATATGGAAGACAGTGATATTGAGCCTGCTCCAAAGCTCATTCAAGTAGTTTTTCAGAATTGCAGAGGGCAGGTTGATCAGTGGGTTGAGCCATATCTTAGAATATCTGTTGAGCGGTTACGTCGAGCTGAGAAATCATACTTGAAATGTCTTCTCATTCAAGTGGTAAGGAGAGCCAGATGGCAACTCTTTTTTTTTTTTTTTTTTTTTTTTTTTTTTTTTTTTNGTCTTTTTTGGAAATCTTTGCTTCATCCTTTAAATGTTCTTGGTTCTTCTGAGCCTTTGATGAAAGTAGACATTGTAAAATATCTATGTCACCATAGTTGTTAGCCATTTCATGTTTTTCTTTTTGGATTTGTTGGTTGCATGAAATTGGTGCGGTTGGGCACAAGATTCCAACCACGATTCACCCCATATGATCAATACGGAGTTATTATTATATTTGACCTAGCCACTCTTAGTTGTTCATTAAAATACTATAATCATTGAATGGTGGTTGGAATCTTGAAATGAAATTTCATTATATGTGCTCAAACCACAAAGGAAATTTCTAATGAAATGGTGTCAGGTCATCAGTGGGTGATTGACTTGGATATTTTTCTTAAAGAATTTGGCTAAAGAACTTAAATGTACCTAAAAGTTTATGTCCTCGCATTTGCCTGTCCCTTCTTATTTTGTCCCTGAAATACCTAATACCAAAAGCAATGGTGATACTGAGTCAGAATTTTTTATTATACATGTCTCATAAACTGACCTTTTAAAGCTTTTTTGATGACAAGATAAGCTGTTCACTAACCTTTTTGAGTGACGTTGTTTCAATCATGGAAAGGAGTACTTATTGTAATTGTTCATACTTTCACGTATTAATGGTAAATGATTTTGTATTGCTCTCAGCAGTTTATAAAATATTATTATTTGGCCTTCAATTGTTTTCCTCTTTTATGGTTCTTATCAGTACTTTAGTTTCAACAATGTTAAGCACTTTTTCATGATTGCCTGTGACATGATGAATATATATTATTATTTTTTTGTTTAATTTTTCTTTGTTTTGCAGATTGCCGATGCTCTTTACTATAATGCAGCTTTAACGCTCAGCATATTACAAAAGCTGGGTGTTGCAACAGAGGTTTTTAATCTTTGGTTTCAGATGCTGCAACAGGTTAAGAAAAGTGGTGTACGTGCTAATTTTAAAAGGTAAGCTGTAAATATATATATATTTTTTGTTTTTCATAGCTTGACTGAAAGTTTGTTAATTCAGATTTTCTTCTTTTCTTCTCTCTCGAGGAATTTTTGGATGGAGACTGTAAATGAGTTTTGCATTGCAGGGAACATGATAAGAAAGTTTGCTGCTTGGGTTTGACATCGTTGCTGACACTCCCCGCCGAACAATTACCTGGGGAGGCTTTAGGCCGTGTTTTCAGGGCTACCCTTGATCTCCTAGTTGCATACAAGGAACAAGTTGCAGGTTTCTTTCTCCCTCTTAATATATGTCCATTATTTGTTACTAATGATACATAAACTTCCATCTTGTTATTTTGTTATTATTATTGACTTTGCTACAACTTATTGCTAAAATTTCCACTCTTATTTCTTTTGTCCTATATTACACCGGGAACTTGTACCGACATGAAGGGCCATCATACATTGTGGCCCCCCTACATGTCAGTGTGAGTGATGGGCACACAGAATAGTTAGTGCTACAATTGATATTAATATTATACAAATAAAAAAATGGCCAAATTATAGATTTGGTCCCTAGGCTTAGTCCAAATTTCACTTAGGTCTTTGTGGTTCAAGTTTTTTAATAATGCCCCTGTACTTTACAACACTTAACCATCTCAAGACAATTTCCGTTTTTCGTTAATTTAAGTGAGGGAAGGAGGTAGATAAGATTTCCATTCACCCCATGGAAATTAAAAATAATATTTTGAATTGTAAGCACTCTAATTTTTTTGTAAGCAATTTAATTGGTAGTATTTTATTTAGCAATAATTTTTTCTCACTTTATAATTTGCAATTATTTGTTTCAACTGATCACACACTTGATATCAAATTACATGCTACTAAAATTCCTATGAATGTTATGATAGAAGCTGCCAAGGAGGAAGAAGCTGAAGATGACGATGATATGGATGGTTTCCCAACTGATGATGAAGATGATGACGGTGATGGATCTGACAAGGAAATGGGAGTTGATGCAGAGGATGGGGATGAAGCTGATAGCATTAAACTTCAAAAGTTAGCTGCACAGGTGTGTGCTGTTGTTTGCCAGAATGACTTTTTTTTTCTTTTTGTATTTCATTTTTTATCTTTTAGTAAGTTGGCAGAAGAGGTATGCTTTGGTAGAAAATAATGTCAGCATGTACTACAAATGACATCAATACAGTTTTCTCCATTGTATCTTGCCCTTATTTCAAAATCCAGTCAAGGGGGGGATAAAAATGAAAAACGGCTACCAAACCCTTTATCCCTCTGCACCATTTGTCTTCCTTGCTCTGTATATCCTCTGCCTGATCATTAATTATCAATTGATGGTGCCACAGGCGAAGTCTTTTCACCCAAGTGATGACTATGATGAAGACTCAGACGATGATTTCAGTGATGATGAAGAGTTACAATCACCAATTGATGAGGTGGACCCTTTTATATTATTTGTAAATGCAATCAAAGGTAAGTGGATAGTGTTTCCCTTGTTATGTTTAAACCCAACTCTTGAATCTATCATTAATGGCATGTCTGACATGTGCAATATTTCCTTTCTTTTGTTTCTGAAGTTTTGCAAGCATCGGATCCGTTGAGGTTTCAGAGCCTTACACAGACGCTAGACTTCCATTATCAGGCTCTTGCAAATGGCGTTGCACAGCATGCTGAACAGAGGAGGGCAGAGATTGAAAAAGAAAAGATGGAGAAGGCATCAGCTGCCACAGCTTCATGATTTGTGCTATCTCATGGTGTGGCTTCAATTTTGCCTTGCTCTTCTTTGCTTATTCCATTCATGTAGTAATGGGAATATAGAGAAACAGAGTTGTGCGGTCCATTCAGAGCATTTGGTCACTCTGATGGTCTCATGTGTCGTCGAGCCCCAGGGACTTTTCATTTTTGAAGCGCTGGGAGCGATTGTGCGATGAGTTCCAACAATATGATAAATTTGAGATTACGGAACTCTGCAGCTGGCACTTCAATTCTGGGTTTGGCTTAGTCATTGTCTGGTGTGTCAGGCCATTCTATTGCAGGAAACGCCTTTCTCCACCTGTTTTGTGTTTGAAAAGAAATTTTTTTTTTCCTCCATTGATTTTTGTTATTTTGTCATACCATTTATTTGGGTTGAGATTACTTCTACAGGGTATTTATCGAATTAGGATCCCTTGCTTCTGTTTCATTGTGCATACCAGCGAGGGTTCCATGCACACCGAGTCTGTAATATTTATTGCCATTTTATGTGGCCATTATACGGGGTGGTTGATGGCTGTATTGATAATTTTTGGTTAAGGTCTTGCCTTGCAAATTTTTACTTTTGTCTTCCCCTTCCGTTGGTATAATCAACCAATGTCAGCGGTATTCGTTTATTGGGTTGGGAGTTTTGGAATCAATGCAGAGAGCTTCTAAGGGTTGCTTAATCTGCTTTTTGTAAACAGTGATTATTATTTTTTTTGTAGATTGGATTAAATGGAATTGGGTTTCCACATTTTTCTGGCTTCTGCCTCGTATATTTACAAACTGAACCCTTAACTGGCAACATTAACTATATATTTTTTTGGCTAACCAAAATATAATAATTGCAAAGAAACTGGGATCGACAACAATCAAGCTCATGTAGTCATTTCCATGTATCTTCCTTTTAAATTTCACAAGGTGTCATTATAGGTCCATATGCTTCACTTATATTCGTGTAGCTGTTGCTTATAAGGGCATCGTGACATGAAACATTTGAGCCCAAAACGGACTGCGCCCATCAAGGAAAACCGATGGACTTCACTCAAACAGACAAATTATATAGATTCACAAAACATGTTTGAGGCACTATTTCTTTTCCAGCTATTTGTTCTTTCCGAACACTACTAGGTTCTTTCAACGTTGAGCTAGCATGGCCCATATGGTACTATACTCCAAAAACATTGATCTTCAAAGGTCCTCCAGACTCTTTTTGCTATGTTTATATGGAAATAGTGAAATCCACCTCTCCATTGGAAACTGCAAAAAAAAAAAAAAAAGGGTCGATTGCCAAAAGTTTGGGTGAAATTTAAACTCGAAAGGTGCCATGAATACCAAGATCATTGTTCTTGGATTTATAGTGAACGGTGAGTTTTGTATCCAAATCATTTGTGATTTTAACTTGTGTTAGTCATGTGTTATGGCAGGGCCATTTCCAAGATTTCAAAGGCCTTGTGCGATATTTTAACAACGGGAGCCCTTTAACTATCTCGCATAAAAACTAAAAAATAAAACATAAGGGGAATTTTATACATACCCTACAATTTTTTTTTTTTACCCAACAAAAAATGTGAACATGAACTGACCATTTTATCCCACCATGAATTCACCATTTTGCTCCCATGCCCAGCTCCTCTCTCTCTTCCTTCCCCTCTAACCCACCCCGTGCCTAGCACCATCTTCTGTCGGGAATAAATCACCACGTCACGATAATAGATATGATGGAAAGATGAACGATGTGCATAGATGCATAATTTTAAGAAATACAAAATTTTAGATTGTTGGGTATGTGTTGTCCCTCCTTATGTGGAAATACACAATTTTAGGAAACTCATTTGTTTGTTCGGCACATTGGCTGGAATGAACGATGTGCATAGATGCATTAGTTATAGGTTGGCTAAATATAATCATTCTTATGACTATAAAAGTAGGAGGCTTATGCTTCATTTCATATCAACTCAAGAATTCATTTTGTGAATAAAAAAAGAGAGTTGATCGAGAGAGAACCAAAAAGGGTAGAGTATACTTCTAGAATTTGAGAAAGAGGGTGTACAAAGAATATCCAATTGGATACAAAGGCTTAGGTTTAGAATTAACTCTTGAGTATTATTTTGTACAAGTTATTCTTTTCTCTCATAGTGAAGGTGAATACTCTCTGTGTACATAGGCAGGCTTTTGCCGAACCACGTATATCTTGGTGTTCTCGTGTGTTTGTCATCTTGGCTTATTTTATTTATTTCATCTTTCCATCATATCTATTATCGTGACGTGGGGATTTATTACCGACAATTGGTATCAGAGCTTTAACTCCTTGGCGTATTACTGCTGTAGTGGTGTGAGAGCTGAAATGTCAAGTGTTAAATTTAATGTAGAGAAATTTGATGGAAGAATAAATTTTGGCTTATGGCAAGTACAAGTCAAGGATGTGTTGATTAAACATGGGCTACACAAGGTTCTGAAGGGGAAACCAACCCCTGATTCTGGCAAAGATCCTTCAAAATCCGGTATGAGCGATGAAAACTGGGAAGATTTGGATTTGAGAGAGGCAAGTGCGATTCGCTTGAGTTTGGCCAAGAACGTTCTTGCAAATGTGCATGGAATATCTATAGCCAAGGAACTCTGGGAAAAGCTTGAGGAATTATATCAGACAAAAGGCGTCTCAAATTGTGTGTACCTGAAGGAGCAGTTTCACACACTGCGTATGAATGAAGAGACAACGATCTCAGACCATCTAAGTGCTCTCAATGGGATCATTTCTGAACTGGAGGCCATTGGAGTTAAAATTGAGGATGAAGACAAGGCGTTAAGACTCATCTGGTCACTTCCGTCTTCCTATGAGCACGTGAAGCCTATTTTGATGTATGGAAAAGAGACTGATTCTTTCTGAGGTTACCAGCAATCTCTTTTCTAAAGAGAAAAGGCTGAGAGATGGAAGAAAAATTTCATTTGAGAACTCAGTTTTGGCAGTTGCTAATTGGAAGAAGAAGAAGAACTCCATGAAAAAAGATGTAGTAGGCTGGGGGTGTGGACAATCTGGGCACCTCAAAAGAAATTGTCCAAAAGGTGGAGCAAGTTTGGCAAAATGCTCAAAGTCAGACACTGATGGTGAAGCTAATACTGTGTATGATAATGATGTCATATGAAAAAGGCACGTACATCCTCGTGGCATGTCACTAGTCTCCAAAAAAGTTGTCATGAAAAGGAGGATGTGTCACTCTCATGAGATCCACAAGTTTACACACAGGCATTGGTTAGGCGTTGATGCAAGGTGTGTGGTGAAATTTATGTCGATAGCTGATGAACTCTTGGAGAAGTCTAACATGAGAGTTGCACCATAATTTTTCAGCAAGTTTGTTCGACATATGCCGAAGCAAAATTCTTAGAATTGTTGATTCTAAGTGTGTGTACTCTTTATGGTGGAGTATGATAATTCTCTGTGATGAGGATTATGACTTTTGGTAAAGACAGTGTTAGTAGCTGAAGCTATGTTTATTTTTAATTGAGATGGACTTCGGGAATTGAAGTCAAGATGTGGAGTCCTCCACCTAAGTCGGGAAGGGGAGATTGTTGGGTATGTGTTGTCCCTCCTTATATGGAAATACATAATTTTAGGAAACTCATTTGTTTGTTCGGCATATTGGCTGATATGAACGATGTGCATGGATGCATTAGTTATAGGTTGGCTAAATATAGTCATTCTTATGACTATAAAAGTAGGAGGCTTATGCTTCATTTCATATCAACTCAAGAATTCCTTTTGTGAATAAAACGAGAGAGTTGATCGAGGGAGAACCAAAAAGGGTAGAGTATACTTCTAAGATTTGAGAAAGAGGTTGTACAAAGGATATCCAATTGGATACAAGGGCTTGAGTTTAGAATAAACTCTTGAGTATTATTTTGTACAAGTTATTCTTTTCTCTCATAGTGAAGGTGAATATTCTCCGTGGACGTAGGCAGGTTTTTGCCGAACCACGTATATCTTGGTGTTCTCGTGTGTTTGTCATCTTGGCTTATTTTATTTATTTCATCTTTCCATCATATCTATTATCGTGACGTGGGGATTTATTCCCAACAATTGATAAGCCAAGATGACAAACACACGAGAATACCAAGATTTACGTGGTTCGACAAAGGTCTGCCTACGTCCACGAAGAGTATTCACCTTCACTATGAGAGAAAAGAATAACTTATACAAAATAATACTCAAGAGTTAATTCTAAACCCAAGCCCTTGTATCCAATTGGATATCCTTTGTACGCCCTCTTTCTCAAATCCTAGAAGTATACTCTACCCTCTTTGGTTCTCCCTCGATCAACTCTCATTTTTATTCACAAAATGAATTCCTGAGTTGATATGAAATGAAGGATAAGCCTGCTACTTTTATAGTCATAAGAATGACTATATTTAGCCAACCTATAACTATTGAATCCATGCACATTGTTCATTCCAGCCAATGTGCCGAACAAAGAAATGAGTTTCCTAAAATTATATATTTCCACATAAGGAGGGACAACACATACCCAACAATCTCCCCTTCTCGACTTAGGTGGAGAACTCCACATCTTGACTTCAATTCCCGAAGTCCATCTCAATTAAAAATAAACATAGCTTCAGTTACTAACACTGTCTTTACCAACAGTCATAATTTTTATCACAGAAAATTATCATACTCAACCATAAAGAGTACACACACTTAGAATCAACAATTCTAAGAATTTCGCTTCGGCATATGTCGAACAAACTTGCTGAAAAATTATGGTGCAACTCTCATGTTAGACTTCTCCGAGAGTTCATCAGCCATCGACATAAATTCACCACACACCTTGCATCAATGCCTAACCAATGCCTGTGTGTAAACTTGTGGATCTCCTGACAATGACACATCCTCGTTTTCATGGCAACTCTTTTGGAGACTAGTGACATGCCATGAGGATGTACGTGCCTTTTTTATATGACATCATTATCATACACAATATTAGCTTCACCATCAGTGTCTGACTTTGAGCATTTTGCCGAACTTGCTCCACCTTTTGGACAATTTCTTTTGAGGTGCCCAGATTGTCCACACCCCCAGCATACTACATCCTTTTTCATGGAGTTCTTCTTCTTCTTCCAATTAGCAACTGCCAACGCTGAGTTCTCAAATGAAATTTTTCTTCCATCTCTCAGCCTTTTCTCTTCAGAAAAGAGATTGCTGGTAACCTCAGAAAAAATCACAGTCTCTTTTCCATACATCAAAATAGGCTTCATGTGCTCATAGGAAGACGGAAGTGACCAGATGAGTCTTAACGCCTTGTCTTCATCCTCAATTTTAACTTCAATGGCCTCCAGTTCAGAAATGATCCCATTGAAAGCACTTAGATTGTCTGAGATCGTTGTCTCTTCATTCATACGCAGTGTGTGAAACTGGTCCTTCAGGTACACACAATTTGAGACGCCTTTTGCTTCATATAATTCCTCAAGCTTTCCTAGAGTTCCTTGGCTGTAGATATTCCATGCACATTTGCAAGAACGTTCTTGGCCAAACTCAAGCGAATCGCACTTGCCTCTCTCAAATCCAAATCTTCCCAGTTTTCATCGCTCATACCGGATTTTGAAGGATCTTTGCCAGAATCAGGGGTTGGTTTCCCCTTTAGAACCTTGTGTAGCGCATGTTGAATCAACACATCCTTGACTTGTACTTGTCATAAGCCAAAATTTATTCTTCCATCAAATTTCTCTACATCAAATTTAACACTTGACATTTCAGCTCCCACACCACTACAGCAATAATACGCCAAGGAGTTAAAGCTCTGATACCAATTGTCAAGAATAAATCCCCAAGTCACGATAATAGATATGATGGAAAGATGAAATAAATAAAATAAGCCAAGATGACAAACACATAAGAATACCAAGATATACGTGGTTCGGCAAAGCCTGCCTATGTCCACGAAGAGTATTCACCTTCACTATGAGAGAAAAGAATAACTTATACAAAATAATACTCAAGAGTTAATTCTAAACCCAAGCACTTGTATCCAATTGGATATCCTTTGTACACCATCTTTCTCAAATCCTAGAAGTATACTGTACCCTCTTTGGTTCTCCCTCGATCAACTTTCATTTTTATTCACAAAAGGAATTGCTGAGTTGATATGAAATGAAGCATAAGCCTCCTAATTTTATAGTCATAAGAATGACTATATTTAGCCAACCTATAACTAATGCATCCATGCACATCGTTCATTCCAGCCAATGTGCCGAACAAACAAATGAGTTTCCTAAAATTATGTATTTCCACATAAGGAGGGACAACACATACCCAACAATCTCCCCTTCCCGACTTAGGTGGAGAACTCCACATCTTGACTTCAATTCCCGAAGTCCATCTCAATTAAAAATAAACATAGCTTCAGTTACTAACACTGTCTTTACCAACAGTCATAATTTTTATCACAGAAAATTATCATACTCAACCATAAAGAGTACACACACTTAGAATCAACAATTCTAAGAATTTCGCTTCGGCATATGTCGAACAAACTTGCTGAAAAATTATGGTGCAACTCTCATGTTAGACTTCTCCAAGAGTTCATCAGCTATCGACATAAATTTCACCACACACCTTGCATCAACGCCTAACCAATGCCTGTGTGTAAACTTGTGGATCTCATGAGAGTGACACATCCTCCTTTTCATGACAACTTTTTTGGAGACTAGTGACATGCCACGAGGATGTACGTGCCTTTTTCATATGACATCATTATCATACACAGTATTAGCTTCACCATCAGTGTCTGACTTTGAGCATTTTGCCAAACTTGCTCCACCTTTTGGACAATTTCTTTTGAGGTGCCCAAATTGTCCACACCCCCAGCATACTACATCTTTTTTCATGGAGTTCTTCTTCTTCTTCCAATTAGCAACTGCCAAAACTGAGTTTTCAAATGAAATTTTTCTTCCATCTCTCAGCCTTTTCTCTTCAAAAAAGAGATTGCTGGTAACCTCAGAAAAAATTAGTCTTTTTTCCATACATCAAAATAGGCTTCACGTGCTCATAGGAAGACGGAAGTGACCAGATGAGTCTTAACGCCTTGTCTTCATCCTCAATTTTAACTCCAATGGCCTCCAGTTCAAAAATGATCCCATTGAGAGCAATTAGATGGTCTGAGATCGTTGTCTCTTCATTCATACGCAGTGTGTGAAACTGCTCCTTCAGGTACACACAATTTGAGACGCCTTTTGTTTGATATAATTCCTCAAGCTTTTCCCAGAGTTCCTTGGCTGTAGATATTCCATGCACATTTGCAAGAACGTTCTTGGCCAAACTCAAGCGAATCGCACTTGCCTCTCTCAAATCCAAATCTTCCCAGTTTTCATCGCTCATACCGGATTTTGAAGGATCTTTGCCAGAATCAGGGGTTGGTTTCCCCTTCAGAACCTTGTGTAGCCCATGTTGAATCAACACATCCTTGACTTGTACTTGCCATAAGCCAAAATTTATTCTTCCATCAAATTTCTCTACATCAAATTTAACACTTGACATTTCAGCTCCCACACCACTACAGCAATAATACGCCAAGGAGTTAAAGCTCTGATACCAATTGTCGAGAATAAATCCCCACGTCACGATAATAGATATGATGGAAAGATGAAATAAATAAAATAAGCCAAGATGACAAACACATGAGAATACCAAGATATACGTGGTTCGGCAAAGCCTGCCTATGTCCACGAAGAGTATTCACCTTCACTATGAGAGAAAAGAATAACTCATACAAAATAATACTCAAGAGTTAATTCTAAACCCAAGCCCTTGTATCCAATTGGATATCCTTTGTACAACATCTTTCTCAAATCCTAGAAGTATACTCTACCCTCTTTGGTTCTCCCTCGATCAACTTTCATTTTTATTCACAAAAGGAATTGCTGAGTTGATATGAAATGAAGCATAAGCCTCCTACTTTTATAGTCATAAGAATGACTATATTTAGCCAACCTATAACTAATGCATCCATGCACATCGTTCATTCCAGCCAATGTGCCGAACAAACAAATGAGTTTCCTAAAATTATGTATTTCCACATAAGGAGGGACAACACATACCCAACATCTTCTTCGCACGCCACACCAACAACACCACCACCTTCTCTCTCTCCTCCCACTTCTTCACATGCCACCCGTCACCTCAGACCTCCACGAGCACCACCAACAACGACACCATCCTCTCTCTCTCTCTCTCTCTCTCTCTCTCTCTCTCTCTCTCTCTCTCTCCTTGCCCTCCGACCCACCTCGTGCCCAGCTTCTCTCTCTTCCTTCCCCTCCAATCGAACACGCACTTAAAAAAAAAAGTATAGGTTTGGACCGCCAGTGCCTAACCTGAATTCTTTCTCCGATAACACCTACCTAACTAGCCTCTTATATTCGGCAGCTACTCTTAGAATATAAAAGGCTTGTTTGGTGGGTAGCTGTTGGAGAAAATATTCAAATTCAGCACTAGTCCGCCGAACTTGCATTTTTTTTTTTTAAAGTTGGTTTTTGGAGGTGGGTCGGAGGGGCTTGTTCGGCGGGCATTTGTTGATCATGGGGGTTCAAACCCTTTTTGGTATCCTAGATGTCCTTTATGGTCATGCAATCATAAAATAGATCCCAATCAAGTACCTGGTGTTACGACGTGTGGCATACCATATCCTCTATGTTGTTACACATGCATGTCAGTATCATTACACCGTGAGAGAAACCTTGCAACATTTTCAGGAGTCTTTTTTTCAATGTTCTCTTGGGTTATCTGCTCTTCTTGCTCTTCATGATCTTAGGTAAACTGATGTAGGACAACAAGAAGAGCAATTAGTTTAGTCAAAATAGCTAGTAGCCTAAAAAACTTTGTATGAATTCTAATATATTTTTTGTTTGTGTTTTGTGTTGTGCTTGTAAAATAATTTCAAGATAGATCAAGTCGAATGAGTAATTTGCAGGATGTCACAGTATAGCAACACGTTGCTCTTTTAATATTTCAAGAAGTTTTACCCTTGTTTTTGTTGCAAATTTATGTTATTTTGTTGCATATGCATGTTATTTTGATGCTAAAACATATATTTTTCTTGCCCATGCATATTCTTCTATTGCAGATGCATATTCTTCTATTGATGATGCATCTGTCTTTTTTATAATTTTTTTTTTCATATGCATGTTTTTTTTGCTTGTAGACAGATATGCTTTTTCTTACATATGCATCTATTTTTTTTGCAAATGCATCTATTTTTTGGCAAATGCATATGTTTTTTTTTTTTGCATATGCATATGTTTTTCTTACATATATTTTTTACGTTCTTTAATTGAAATTTTATCTTTATTAATTTTGAGTATTTATCTAAAGAACGAACATGGGTAATTTTTATGATATTTTGCAAGCTTTTTGGTGAAGTTTTAGGAGGTTCAACATTTTAGGGTATATGGTTATGTATTTTAAGGTATAGAATTAATGTTCGAAGTTATATTTTAGGTTTTAATTCTCGAGTTTTTGACAGCAGCCCAAAACTCAAGAGTTAAAACTTAAAATCTAATAGAGGAATGTGAACTCGATCAAAACCATGTGAATTAAAACCAAAAAAATAAGTATTGATTGATGATTAATACCCTAAAGTATTAAACCTTGCAAAAAATAAGATCAACAAGTGAGAAAAAAAAAAAATCATAAATTATATGTGTTCATTCTTTAGTTAAAGAACGAACACCCTTTAGAGAGAAAAATTGTTTATAATTTGACTATGTAATTAAACTCAAGGATCATGAACCTTTTGTTCTTTGTTCTCCTTTTATTTTATTTTCTTATGAGAGAATCTTCAAGTCTTAATCCTTATTTGATGAGAACTAAGGAGTTTTTGACAGGACCGCCCCCGGATTTCACCCTGAAACCCGGAGAGGTCCTGCGGGAATCTAAATTCAAGGAAAATCCTACCGAAAATTCGGCAGAACCTCCCCTGAAAATGGATTAACCCAAAAATTCAAACATGTTAAAAAGCACTTCTATACAGCAACCACCTCTACCACAACCAAATAGGGTCTCAGACCCAACAATCTCACAGAAATCCAACTTAAAATTTGTAGAGTGGTTATCAGAGCTGCTATTCTATTACATGGAATTTTTACAAAAGTTAAATGGCGCCTACAGGGTCCGACTAAGGAGATGATTGCAACTGCCTCGACGTGTTTGGCTCGACCTCCACCAAATCTACTACCTGGGGGACAATTTAAGACAAAACAAATAAACCGTGAGACGAAACTCAGTGAGTGGACAGTTTAATGAAAACGAAAATAAAAGTAAACTTCTTGTTTCACAAAGTCCTTCAAAACCACATTTAGCGCTAAAACCACTCGTTACTCTTTAAAATCCCCCAGATTTAAAACAATTTCACAAGTCTTAAAAAAAATGTTATAAAACTCATGAAACTCTAGAAAAAGATAACACATTTCTCAATAACAAATCATTTAAATTAACAAAGTCATAAAAATAATAATAAAATCGAAATCATTATAAAACTCGAAAGATATTTCTCACTTAAAATCCATACTTAAACTCTGAAGATACCAATTTCATTTTCCACCATGCTATATACCCTGAATAATCCTGGCCATACACCTGTGCGGAATTCCTGCATCGCACAGGTAGGCAATATCCTGGCCATACACACGCATGGAGTAAATCCAACACGTGTAGGCAATATCCTGGTCATACACACGTGTGAATAAAATCAGCACGTGCAGGCCATCCTGGTCATACGTGCATGCAGAGCGGCCCCCAAAGGGCGAAGCATCCCGACACACGGCCCAAAGCCTATATGTGTGTCGTGATGGGTCCCAAAGACCTATTAAATCTGATAACCTGTAGGGTACTGCAAAGGGTAGTTTTGAAAACCATTTTCCATAACCAAATCATAATCCTTTTTCCACCAAGAATAAATATCAAGATACTTTTCTAAAAAGAAACTCAAAATCCATAAAAACCTATTGCATAATTCCAACTTAATTTCAAAATACATAAATCAAATCACTCTTTTCGACCCAGAACTGAAATAATAAAATAAACCATATGTATAGAGTAAGAAGCTGAAGTCCTTTCCAAAAGAAATTTATCAACTCCAAAAATCCATCAAGTAAAACCATATCTTAAAATTCATATACGAGGGAAAATGAAAAGTCGAAATCCGACATTTATTTATCAAATCTAAAATCAACTCAAGATGCTTAACATAATTAAATAATGAAGTTTCATAAAATTCGTTTGATTTGTCAAAAGTTCACTCTCTTATGCTATTTCTCAATTAAACTCAAGATAATCAAATAAATAAATTCATAAAGTTTAAAAATGCTTTTTAAAACAAAAGTCCACTCACAGTGAGAATCCTAGCTCCGATCCTCCGCCGAATCGTTTCGAGCCGCGGTCGTCTCGCCTATAAAATAAACAATCGACTAAATATAATTAGTTCCGACACAAGGCACTTAAATATAAATGTGTGCTTAACTTAACGTCACACCCAACACTCGTTCTAACTCGACGATTTACGACGTTCAAAATTAAACTTATGAACAACTTCGGCTTCTCCAATCACACTCACATAGACATGCTCAACAACCCACTCCATAAATGCCCAAAATCGTCCTTAATTCACGAAAGGCAGTGGGGAGTTTCGGAATCACATTCGGTGGCGCACAAAGTGGCTGTCCTTCACCAATTTTTAGCCAAACATTGTAAAATTCCTCAACCCTTCAATCTTAACCCACACTAGAGGTTCCTAGGGATGACATTTGCTAAACAAAACAACAAGAACAGCCCTCTAACCCGAAAATTAAAGGAAACCCGAAATGGCTTCAAAAACCCAGATATTTCAATTTCTCAATTACTCAAAATTAATCAACCTAAGCTTAAGAGAATTAAAACCCAAAGAAAGAGGAACGAAACCCACCTAGGAATGAGGTGATTGGCGCCGGAAAACTGGTCGGAGAAGGAAGAGAAGCCGGCGGTTAGCACTCCCCTTTCCAGGCTGGGTTCGCGTGCAAAGGTGGCTGGCTGGCTGGAGGAGGCGTCGGGGAAGATGGGCGGCGTCGGGAAGGCTCGCCGGTGTCCTGGGCTGGTCAGGAAATGGCCGGAATTGGCCGAGCTGGGCTGAGCCGATCGTGCGCAGTGGGGGAGGGAGAACAGGGAGTCGCGGAGAGAGAGAAAACAGGGGGGGTCTGTGGGGTCGGTGACGACGAGAGGGACTCGTCGCTGGCCTCTGGTCGTCGGGGAGTAGGCCGGAGCTGGCCGCGCCGGTGAGAGAAGAGAAGAGAGGGGGAGGTGAGTGAGCTCGGGGAGAGAGAGGGAGAAGTGAGTGTGCGGGAGAGAGAGCGAGAAGGAATAAAAAGAGAGAGAGAGAAGTTTCTAGAGAGAGAGAGAAAGTTCAAGAAAATCTGATTTTTAAAACCCACTTTTATAAATTTACAACATTGCCCCTCACTTTAAACGCCTATATCTTTCAATCCGTAACTCGAATTGGCGCGTGCCGCGTGTCTATGAAATCGTGGGATCGAAACCTATCTAACGAACCCGAAGTCAAAATCGAAATCTCATTTATTTTAAAAGTCAACTTTTGGTCAAGCTTAAATTAAAACCAAAAATATAAATTAAATTCAAAACATTTTATTTCTCACTAAAATTCCCAAAATATTCACAATAAATTCTCCAAATCTTCAAAATACTTTTCGAAATAAAATTCAGAAAAATACAATCTTACAAATTTTAAAACGAAACATTTTTAAATCCAAATTTAACTTTTAAATAACGTTAAATCAATCTTAGTGAAAACGTCAAATAACTCTCAAAACTCCCAAAGTAAATTTTAAAAAATTTCCAAGGTCGCGAAAACTAAACTTCCTTGAAACCCTCTTGAAACCAAAGTTAAATAAAAATTTTAACTTCCAGTGAACTTTGGGTCGGGTCGTTACAGTTTTTCATGCCCTTAATTATATGATTGAGAATTGTGCAACATTGTAACGCCTCGAACCCCAAGCCCATCAAAACACTTAAACTTTGTCTTTCAACTCTTTTTCAAACAATGAGCCATGTACTTAATATAAATAAATAAAATACATTTAATAAATCAGAGTGTGAGCCGCATTGATAAATTAAACATTTATGTAAAACCACTATAACAACAATTAGTAAAACTTTGAGTCACACTGCCTTGTCTTCTCTCCACTGCCTCCTCAACTAGCTTAACCTGCAAAACACAAACCCTACACCACATCCATGGTGTACCGGGTTATACAACAAACCTGATAAGCTCGAAAACTCATATGAGTGAAATGACCTAACAATTATCCTCAACATAATATCACAATGGCCTCAAAATACATTTCCTCAATTATCACAATTCACAATCCACAATATATTCATAATAATACCAAGACATAATAAATAATCCTCACATGCCAATAATCTACTACATAAACAATCAACTAAATTCTGCAACTTAAATTTCCTAAACATAAACATCAATAATTTCATGGCATCTCAATAATCTCCAATTACTCCTTTAACCTCAAAATCCTCATTTAATTACTTCAGTAAACTCAAACCCAACATCATTTCCATCCTTAGGATTCAAGTCTAGATTTTACCAAGTCCTAACAAACAAAGCATATAATTAACAAACCAACTATCTAATTTCACTCACAGTGCAACCACGTGAAAAGACCGAAATGCCCTTGGACGACAACACGCTCGGATCTCTAATCCGGCAGCATGACAACACTGGGAATAAGATTTCTCGAGTCCGTATACCTATTAAGACCAGACAACTAACAATTAATTCCATGTTTCATAAACTTGGTCATTCAACAATCGAAATGGGTGGCAACACCATGCACGGTGGCTGCCCGGCCCTAAACAACACACTAAGCACTCAAAAAATTTACCGGAACCTGGAATTGACCTTTGTGATAGGAACATCCCCAGATTTCTAAAATTAAGAAAAATCCTACCGAAAATTCTGCAGAATCTCCCCTGAAAATGGACTAACCCAAAATTTATAAACCTGTAAAAACACTTCTAAAAACTTCAACCACCTCTACCACAACCAAAAATAAGGTCTTAGACCCACAACAAGTAATACAAATCAAATCAGAGCATATCTAATCAACTATACAATCATATCTCATTCTAATAATTTCAAGGGAAACCTTGATCTTATTATACCAATAAGCTGGAGATGAGAAACTTGAATGCCTCGATGTGGTATGGTTCGACCTCGGTGATCGCTACTACTTGGGGGGAACGTCAAAAAAAAAATGTGAGAAAACTCCCAGGGAGTGGAAAAAATATAGGAACTAAGTATTAAAGTTATTTATCCTTCCAAATTCTTTTAAAATCAAAACTCCTCTAAAACCCCGCGTCACTCTTTGAAATCCCTCAGTTTTAAAACCATTTTACAAGTCTATTTCAAAAATCTCCTTGTAAACCACGATCATACTTAGAGTATGAGAAAAACATATGAACATGAAAATATTTCAAATTCTCAAAATGCCCAATGCATAAGAAAAACTCGTAAAATAATAAATGTGTAAGAACCTTAAAAGGAAATCATACAATAACAAAAAGAAATTCATCATATGCAAATCTTTTAAGTAAATCAATTAATTGTAAATACAAACTTTGAAAGATATTATGCTCAAACGAAAAAAAAAAAAAAAAAAAAAACCCCAAACTAATAATCATTTCTCAGTAAAATAATAAAATCTGAAGCTAAAAATCAATCTTTGAAAATAACAAGTTCTCGAACTGAAATCGATACTGTCAATTTATAAATAAATAATTTAAGCTGAAAACTTTCTTCCCAAATACTTTCAATATACTGAAAATCAATAAACTGCTCAACTGAAACCGTCATACTTAAAACCTTTGCTGCCATAAACTCATCACTTAAAATACTTAACAAACTGAAAACACACACTAGTCAGTCACCCATAGAATTTGTCATACATGTGCAGAGCCAATAATCTGTCGTATGCATGCAAAGCCAGAAATTCTGTCTTACGTGCACGTAGAGCCATTCCCAAAGGGTCAACCATCACGACACACGACCCAAAGCCTATGTGTGTGCCGTAATGGGTCCCAAAGACCCATCTAATCTGATAACCTGGAAGGGTACTGCAATGGGTGGTTTGAAAATCAATAACAACTTATAAACACATATAAATTAAATCTCAAATCCTTTCATTTTCCTTCCAAAACTCTCCTTAACAAATCCAAACTCATCCAAATATGCATTTTCTCATATCAAAACATCTCAAAACCAAGTATAAATAATCAATGAAATGAAAATCTGAGATATGTTCAATCTTTTCCTAAACCAATTTGAAATTAAAGCACGCCATTTAGATCAAGATATTTTCCACGAGTTCAAGCATAAGATCAAATCTTAAATAATTATCTCACACAAAATCATAAAATCCAAGTTTTTAAAGTCATCATTCTAAAAAGAATATCATTTGAAGAAACTTTAAATAAGAATTCTCAACACAAATCCACCATTAAATCATTGAAATCATAATCATTTAGAAACATAAACATTTATAAAACAAAGTCCACTCATAGAGATAGCCCTAGCTTCAATCCTCCGCTGGATCGTCCCGAGTCACGGTCATCTCGCTTTACTTGGAGTTGTCCGAGAGTTAAAGACGATACCCGCAAAGTGTTCTATCACGAGCCAAATTGAAACTTTGTCGTTCAAGTCGCACCCATCTCAAGGAGAAAAATCCACTTAAACCCTCGAAAATTGGTGGTGAAATCTGGCCGGAAATTGGAGGATGAGGCCGACGGTTTGAGGTGGTTCTTGAGTTGTTTCCACGACCCAGGGGAGCTGCTCGGCGCAGGAGTAGGAGGAGGGTTGGGCTGAGCTGGTTGGCCAAAGGGAAGGTCGCTGGAAGTCTCAGGTGGCCGGAACGGCTGACGACGTGAGTTAAAGTGATGACTGGGTGTGCAGGGGTTGGTTGCGCACAGAGAAGGAAGAAAGAGAAAACACGGGGATAGAGGGAATAAGGAGAGAGAGAGAGTAGGCTGGGGGGTGGTCGGCCTTGAGGGGTGCTTGCCAGAGGCAGAGGTTGGCAAGGGTGGCCGGCGATGGTGAATGGTGGTGGCTGGTTGGTGCGCGCAAGGGAAGGGTGCGGGGAAGAGAAAACACAGAGAGAGTGCAGGGGAAAGAAAAGAGAAAATCAAGATAGAGAGAGAAGGGTCCAGAATTCTAGTTGGGGTTTGCTAAAAAATATCTTGGGTTGTGAAAAGTCTAAAATGCCTCTATAACTTTTTTCATCTCTAAAACTCACTGTAGCTCCAGTTAGTGAACGGTTCGCGTCTACGCGCTCGTATGTTCGAAACCTTTCCAACAAGCCCAAACTCAAAGTTAAAAGCCCATTAGATAAAAAGTCCAAATTGGGTCAAACAAATTTAAAAAGAAAATTTAAGATTTAACTCAAAACCTTTTATTTCACAAATAAATCCCCAAAATATTTAAAATACTTTTCAAAATAAATCTTGGGAAAATACGGGGTCTCACAATTTAAAAAAATGTAACACTTTTAGCCGATAAGTTTTGAAATCACGTTAAATGAATTGTTAGTGAACACACAAAATAAATTCTTAAAACATTTCTAAAGTAATTTAGTAAAAATTTTCCGAAGTCTTTCAAATTTTGTTTCCTTATAAAATCTCCTAAAATGAACAAAGTTCAATAAAAATTTTAAATTTCCAAAGAAATTTGGGTCGGGTTGTTACACTCTGAGAGTCTCAGGGAGACTAATTGGCAAGGAAAACCATCCAACCTGCCGCCACAAGTGGTGGAGCAGGCGGTGGTAGTGACGGTACGACCTGGAATTTACCCAAAATCAACTCCAATTAATCCTAATTGTACAAAGGACCCTTCAATTGCATAAAAACAACTCAAATTCAAGTCCAATTTAAGAAATTCGAAATAGATAAAAAACCATAAAAATTGATTTTTTAATTTCTCAAAATTAGACAACCACACCTTAAGGGAAAGAAAGCCCATAACTAGAGGATCAACTTTTATAATTGGGTCGACGGCCAAACATTGTCGGAAACGCTAGAATCAGCTGTTTTCGCCACCGAACTTGGTGGCTTAGAATCGCCGTCACGAGGTATTGGGTAAATGATCGGAGCACACCATTGTGCTCGGTTCGACGAAAGGAAGAAGTCTGGGCCAGAGCTGGGCCGCGAAGTCAACATCGGAGCTCCACGAAGGAGAGAAAGAAATGAGAGTTTAAAATCTGATTTTGGGTTTTGAAAATCCTTTTGGTATAAAATTACAAAATCGCCCCTTACTTCAAAAACCTGTATCTCTCAAACCGTAACTCCAATGGACGTACGACTCGAGTCTAAGAACTCGTAAACTCAAAACCTTTCCAATTCCAACAAGCCCAAACTCAAAGTCAAAAGCTCGACAAAACAAAAAATCAACTTTGGGTCAAACTAATATAAAACAAAAATTATAAAATTTAACTGAAAACCATTTATTTCTCAAATAAATTCTCAAAATCTTTAAAATACTTTTCAAAATAAACCTTGGAAAAATATAGAGTCTCACAATCTACCCCCTTTAAAAGAATTTCATCCTCGAAATACCCAAGGGAAAGGTAAAAGTATAACAACTTCACACAATCACAATCAAGCACAAGCAACAACAAATCACACTTCAGAGAAACTCTTTTATTTAAAAGAAAACTGAGAATAACACAAGCAAGAAGGAAAATAAAAAAAATGATGAAGACAGAATCCTTTACTTGAGAACTGTAGGCAACGAGCTTGTCGTGCTTCATCCGCATCTGTTTTCCAAAACTTTCCAATACATCCAGCTTAGTCTTCATTTCCTTCGAGTAGCTTGCGTCAATTCTCGATGACTCTGGATTCTCCTTCTTCGGAACTTCCACCTTCTTGTGCAAATCACTCAGCCATTTCTGAAGCATTCCTACTCGAGATTGCAAAACTACAGCCGCTGAGTTCTGGAAAAAAAACAACAGCCTAAGTCCTACCTATCTACTTCCTCGATAACCTTACTTAATGGGCAAACTGACTCTTCAACCAACTAAAATACCATTCTTCACATTTACCCTTGAAGCTTTGTTCTCTAATTGTTGAGCTTAATTTATATACATATTTCATCCTTAAAACCATATATTTTTGTTTATCTCTTTTACTAATTTTTAGTTTTTCAATTCTTATTTTTGTCATATCTCGTAGATTTTATTAGGCTGCATTTTATATTTATTTAGACTAAATTTTATTTTATTAGTTTATTTGAATTTTGTAGGTTTAATTAAAAGAAAAGAAAAGAACAAAAGCCCAAAAGAAGGAATTAATGAAAGGAAGAGAGAAGATGCAGCCCAATTACACATGGCCCAGCCCAATGGGAGGCAAAGAGTCACTTGCCAACAGCAAAGCTTCCACCCAAATGCAAAATTGCTTTGATTAAACATCCTTCCTCCAATGCCACAATGACACGTGGCAAGCACCTGCCACTTTTTCCTTTCTTTCTGCCTACCTCTCTTTCTTGTCCATGAGTCACTCCTCACCCATGTGAGCTTAGCCAGCCATCTAAGCCGGCCCTTCTCTCTCTCTCTCTCTCTCTCTCTCTCTCTCTCATGTTCTCCCATGCAGCCACAGCTCAACACAGCTCCAAACCAGCCGGCTTTCTTTTCCTTCCGCCCAGCAATTTGGTTGATTAATCTTCTTTCAACCAACCACACTGCGACATGTGTCCCATCTTCTAGCTACTTCCATATTTCTCCAGCGCCCTCTTGTGCTAATCCTCATCTCAAAGATCTGTCACCAGCTACCCTCTCAGCCTTTCATAAGCTGCCACATGTCTCCCCCTTCTGATATTTTCTACCCTAAGTTTTGCCTATATAAAAAAATATTCAGCTCCTTTACCACATCTTTTTACTCTACAATTTAATTTTCTGCATTTTTTTAGTATTCTCCTAGAATTTCTCTCTCAAGGAATTTGGCTATGATGTTTAAGAGAGAATAGGAATATAATTTTTTTGCACTTTTAATTAATGAAACTTTAATATTATGTCTCTCTTCTCCTAATCCTTTATTTAATTTATGCCATTTATTTTATGTAGTTCTTTATTTTATTGTTAGTAGTGTTATTTATTTTATTATTCTTTAAATTACATGCTTATTTATTTATTTATTTATTTTTATTTAAGATTTAAACTCATGGGTGGTCACGAAACCCCCTTACCTTGGTAAGAGGGAAGCACCATCATGAACATTATTAAGTGAGGTCTTTATGTTAATTTCCCCCTTGTTTAAGATACTACAAACTCTAGATTTTGATATTAAAATGAGAAAGAGATCATCTTTCACTCATAATGTTAGATCCTCTTTCCACATTTTAGCTTTATGGTTAATTTTTTAAAACACAAACTTTTTTTTAACTCTAGTTGTTCCTTAGTTTTGGTTCGTTTGAGTTGCTTAAAGTTTGTATTTTCTAAGCGAAATCAAGATCTACCATATAAATCTTATACTTTTGTGCTTAATTCATATTTATCTTTGTAAGAGGGCATCAAGTGACTCTTGGGTGCCTTCCTTTTTGGGAAAATTACTAAAAATCTCATTTAATATGTTCATAAGTGGTGTGGAACTCTAACCTTGGTTCTTATACGGTTTAGCTTCTAAAACCAAAAAGTTTTTATTTTCTTTTCTAGATTTAATATTTAAATTTTTGCACCTTTATTTACTTTATTATATTTTCATCTACTTTATTTGATTTTTACTTTAGTTGCATTTTATTTTAAATTGCCTCACAAACTAACAAAATTTTCAAACTAGGTTAGTTTTAAATTAACTTAAGTTTAAGCTTAATGTATCGTATTGCATCACTGCTTGAGGTTCCACTAGTTTTCATTTATTTTGCTTTTCTAAACAAAAACAAAAAATTTGAATTTTCCTTTAATTAGTGTTTTTTTAGTTTCCTTGTTCTTCTTTCCACTTTTATAAGTGCCAATAAACAAAAATTTCTTTACACTTTCTTGCATCTCTTTTCTTGTAGGTGCCAAGAAAAGAAAGAAAAAAAAAAATTTATATATTTATAGTTTACCATTTATAGTTTATTATTTATTTTAGTGGTTTTCTTTATTTTGTGCTTGTGTTAAATATAAATTCTTGCTTTCATTTAGCATATTTATAGTTTTCTCTTTCTTTATAGCTTCCATAACTAGTATCTACATCATCTTTTATTTTCTTTACCATTAGTTTTGTCTTCTTTGCCATCTAAAAAAAAAATTATATATATAGTAGCATATTTATTTCTTTGTTGTCTTTAGGTTGTTGAATTTTTCTTCTTGCTTTTATTTATTGTTAAAAAAAAAAATCAAATATTTTTTTCATTTAGTATAATTTGGTTGGATCTTATTTATTGTTGTGTTATGCATCTTATTCATTGCAACAGTAGATAAAGTAATTTCTATTTCCTTTTATTTCATTTCTCTTTTCCTATTTCCATCTCTTGTTTATTTTTATTTTAGTTCTATTTCTCTTTCTCCTTTTGTTGTAGTTTTAGTATTTATTCAGTATTTTCTTTTTAGTGCTTGCATTAGGGAGAAGTTTGCAAATGTGTGGTCATCAAGAAAGGGGAATTGCTAGCAAAAGTTTGGTTGCCTTCTCCTAGTGTGTTGTGGCCAATGTCACCATACTAGTGGTATACTCTAAACTTTTTCTTTTTAAAGTTTTCTTGAGTGGTGTTTGCCTTACTTGTGTAATTTCAATTTCCATATATTGTTGTTTTGTTAGTTATTGCATCTTCAATTAGCATTTTTGCATAATCAACTAGTAAGAGCATTCACCCACAACAAGATAAGGATTGGATTTCATCACCAAATCCTTGCCCACCTAGGCTAACCATCTCTTGCATTTATTAATCCCAAAATCAATTTAATTAAAATGAAGTAGACATTGGCCAAAGGGTTCACGAAGCTCATAGGACCCTCTTGGAAGGAGCCAATTAGTGGATACTCTAGTGAGTGTTTTTGAAAGTACAATGTCTAGAAAGGTTCTTTAAGTTTGCAATCATCTTTATGCGTAAAGGAGACTAGTTTTTAAGAGAGACCGTATGTGACTCTTCCACCCCCTCTGGAACTAGCCTGGTTGTATTTTTGAGAATCTTATATCGGTACGCTACTAATTTGCTTTGAAAGAGAGGAGGAGCTTGTCTAGTGCTTAATCAAGATTACGATTGTCTAAAAGACATCTCTCAAGGCTAACTCAAAGATAATTAAATTGCTTGTTTGGATCAATTCCTTATTTTGTGATTTTATTTTGTTGTGTTTGCTTGTTGTTAGTTTGTCTATATTTTCATCTAAAATATAGTAGTTAATTAATTTTTTAAAAAAATTAAAAAATTTTGAAAAAGTTTTTGAAATTCTTTTCTTGAAAACCGTCTAGTGTATGTTTGGTCGCCGTTCATTGAATCACAATTTAGCACATTTTGACCTTGAAATTGAGAGAACACTTAGACATTTAAAAAAGAGAATTGAACCGATAATTGAAATGGGTGAAAACATTGAAATTCGTATGTTAAGAGAGTATTTTGCTCCCGTCATCCTTGACACCCCTTCTTGCATAGTCTTGCCCCACACTACCACAACTCATTTTGAGATTAAACCCCACATCATTCAATTGTTGCCCTCCTACCACGAATTGGATTGAGAGAACCCGTACACACATGTTAAAGAATTCATTGAAATTTGCTCAACCTCTAGATACCAAAATTTTCCCGATGAGTGCGTACGTCTCTGTTTATTCCCATTTTCTATTAAGGACAAAGCGAAAGCTTTGTTGAACTCTCTACCCCCCGGTTCCATCACTTCGTGGGATCAACTTGTTAAAAAAATTTTGTCAAAATTCTTTCCAATGTCTAGGACTAACACGCTTAGGAGAGACATTTCGAAGTTTAGACAAAAAGACGATGAACAGTTTTATGAGAGTTGTGAGCAATTCAAGAATTTAATTTTGAGATGTCATCACCATGGTTTCGAGAAGTGGCGTTTGGTGCAATACTTTTACAACGGTTTAACTCAAATAAATTGCAATATGGTAGAGTCCATGAATGAGGATGCGTTTTTTAATATTGGAGAAGAGTAAACCTATGATTTTTTTGAAAAATTGTCTGAAAATTGTCAACAATGGGATTTCTCCAACCCACATGATAGCCAAGCCAAAGAACCAAAGCGTGGGGAGATGTATGAAGTGAGAGGCAATGTAGACTTAGGGTCTAAGATTAAGAGCCTAACGAGAAAGGTGGAGGCCTTGGCCTTGAGTCAAACCATGAGTGCCGTTAACCATGTCCAAAATGAGGTTAGTTCTCATTGTGCTAGCCCGATGCATAATGTTCAAGCGTGTCCTTCCTTGTATACTTTTTTCGAGAGTAATGTTGAGTATGCGAATGCCCTTAATAATTTTAGGAAGTCATTTGTGAACCAAGGCACCTTTTTCGAGACCTACAACTCCAATTGGAAGAATCACCCAAATTTTTCTTAGAGACAAGGCCAACCCCAAACACATTTATGAGGAAATTCAATGCCAAACAATTTATTTCATCCTCCTAATCTATCATATTCTCATGTTCCCCATGTTCCTCATCCCACTCCTCAAAGTGTTGTCCCACAACAAAATCCATCATCACCTTTAGAGGACATACTCTAAAAGTTCATGCAATTAATTGACCAGTGAAGCCTTTGTTGAGGTTAAAGCTTCCACTCACCCAAATACACAAGTCATTGCAAAGCTAGAACATCAAATTGGTCAATTAGCTAACATTGTGGGAGAAGAGAGAAAATGAAATTTTCAAGTCAACCCATTCTTAATCTAAAGGGTCAATTTCATGTAGATGCATCTAGTTCATCCAATGCTCATGAGCATGTCAAGTCCATTACAACCCTTAGGTCGGATAGGCAAATTGATAATAAGGTTCAAATGTCCAATTTGGAAAAAGAAAATAATGAAACGGATGAAAATGAAAAAAATAAAACAAATAGATTAGATGGTCTAGAGCCTAATGTTGATCACATTGACAAGTCAAAGAAAAAATAGCCTTTAATTGTGAATCATTCTCTAACTTTTGTCCCCAAAGCCTCATTTCCTCATAGGTTGTCTAAGACAAAGAAAAATGCACAATTCAATGATATCCTAGAAGTGTTCAAGCAAGTCCATATCAATATTTCCTTCTTAGATGTCATCAAACAAGTGTCTTATTATGCCAAATTTTTGAAAGACCTTTGCACCATAAAAAAGAGAACCAACGTTCCAAAGCAAGCCTTTCTCACCGAACAAGTTAGTTCAATTATCGAGCATCAAATTCCGATTAAATACAAGAATCTCGGTTGTCCTACCATTGCATTTACGATAGGAACTCATCATATAAGAAGAGCATTGCAAGATTTAGGAGCAAGCGTGAACCTTTTACCATACTATGTTTACGTGCAACTTGGCTTAGGAGAGATGAAACCAACCTTGGTGACTCTTTCTTTAGTAGATAGGTCGGTTAAAATTCTTAGGGAAATAGTGGAAGATGTTTTGGTCAAAGTGAATAAATTTTATTTTCCCGTGGATTTCGTTGTGCTAGTGGCAGAACCGCCCCCATATTTCACTCTGAAACCCAGAGGGTTTCTGTGAGATCCAAAATCAAGGAAAATCCTACTGAAAATTCGGCAGAACCTCCCCTGAAAATGGACTAACCTAAAAATTTTAAAACCTGTTAAAGCACTTCTAAAACATCAACCACCTCTACCACAACCAAATAAGGTCTCAGACCCAACAATACAACAGAACCTTAATATTTAAGTATGGTTATCAGAGCCACTACTTCTATTACAGCAATTTTTACAATTAAAGAAAGGAACTTCGAAAATGGAAGTGATGCCTACAAGATCCGAGAACAAAAAATGATCCGAGAACAGAAAATGGATGCTATGCCTCGACGTGATTAGTTCGACCTCCACCAAAGTTACTACCTGATGAGAAAATTTAGACAAAAATAGAGAAAATGTGAGATGATTCAGTAAGTGGACATATTTATGGAAACAAAAACAAAAGTAAACTTTTTATTTTAGAAAATCCTTCAAAACCACGTTTAGCTCTAAGACCTCACGCCACTCTTTGAAATTCTTCAGTTTTAAAACCATTTCTAATCTTTAAGATTGTTATAAAACTAAAGGACTCAAGGAAAAGATAATTCAAAATACATTTCTCAAAAGTCAACCATCTAAATTAACAAAATCATAAAAATAATGATAACGAAATCTTAATATAAACTTAAAAGGTATTTCTCACTTAAATCCAAATTTAAACTCTTGAAGATAATAATTTAATTTCCACCATGCTCATACCCTGAATAACCTGGCCATACACCTGTGCGGAATTCTTGCATCACACAGACAGGCAATATCCTGGCCATACACACGTGTGGAGTAAAATCCAACACGTGCAAGCAATATCCTGGCCATACACACGTGCAGAATAAAATCCAGCACGTGCAGGCAATCCTGGTCATACGTGAACGCAGAGCAGCTACCAAAGGTCGAAGGATCCCGACACACGGCTCAAAGCCTATATGTGTGCCGTGATAGGTCCCAAAAACCTATTTATCTGATAACCACGAGGGTACTGCAAAAGTGGTTTGAAAACCAACAACAATTTGACAAACCACATAGCTTTTACTTATAATGTCAACTTCCCCAAAACGTTTTTTGAAACTTTTCAAAACGAAATAATGAATCGATATAAATCTCAATTCCACCTTTCTCACAATAGGTCCAAAATAAACTAACTTATAAACATAATAAAAAGAGTGGTAATAAATGCCAAGAACCCCTCGTTCAAGAAAAATCAATATATAAAAATTATGTTAAAACGACCACTTGTATATGGTTTTAAAAGCCAAACATTTCCAATGTAAACATCAAATCCTGATTAAAATCGACATTATATAATAATTGAAATGATATGATTTTCATAACTCACTAAGGATTAAACCATCACTTTAAAGATCCTTATTTCTCAAACAATAACTAGAAAACAAGTATAAATTAAATTATAAACTTCCATAAACATTTTCAAAAATAAAAGTCCACTCACAAAGATAGCCCTAGCTTCGATCCTCCGCCGGATCGTCACGAGTCACTGCCGTGTCGTCTATAGAATAAACAATTAAAGAAATACAATTAGTTCCGACTCAAGACACTTAAATGTAAATGTGTGCTCAACTTACGTCACACCCAACTCTCAATCTAACTCTGATTTACGACGTTCAAAATTAAACTCACAACCAACTCCTCCAACACCCTAAACCTTCTCGGCTCTAACCGACATCACCAACCATCCAAAAAAATATTCCTAAACTTAAAAGAAAATATGCACAAGACTTATTTCGGTTGAAAGGCTCGTTTCAGAGAAATTTGGTATTGACCAAGTCTTACATTTCGTCCCAAAACAACTTCAGTTCCTCCAATCGCATTCAACAAAGCCAAAATCAATAACTCACTCAACAATTGCCCAAAAATAATCCTTTATTCACGAATGGCAGTGGGGGTTCGAACTCACTGTAGGAGCCGTCCAAAATGGCTGTTTCAAGCCCAAAAATTTACTAAAATCAAATAATTTCCTTAAACCTACTCAACCTTTCAATCCTACACAGCCATTGGGTTTCCTAGAGACAAAATTTATCCCAAAACAACATCATAATAGCCCCCAAATCCGAAAAATTACAGAAAACTCAAAATGGTCTCAAATTCTCAAATTTTGAAGTTTCAAAATTTCTAGATTTCTGAGCTACAAAACCAGAAGAAATGAAAGCCCAAAGAAAGAGGAACGAAACCCACCTAGGATGGAGGTGATTGGCGCCGGAAAACTGGTCGGAGAATGGAAGATAAGCCGACGGTCAGGACTGCCTTTTCCAAGCTGGATTCGAGCGCAGAGGTGGCTGGGCTGGCTGGAGGAGGCCCGAGCTGAGCTGGTCAGCGTTGGGGGAGGCTCGTCGGAGGTTGGCAACTGCGAGAGGAGGCCAGCGTTGATGGTCAGTGCTATGCACAAGAAGGATACAGAGAAAGAGAACACGGGGAGACAGAGTAGGCTGGGGGTGGTCGGCACCTGGGGGTGTTCGCCGAAGCTAGAGGCCTGCAAGGGTGGCCGGCAATGGTGAGTGGTGGTTGCTGGGTTGTGGGCGCAAGGGAGGGGTGCGGGGAAGAAAAGACAAAGAGAGATAGGGTGCGGGGAGAGAAATAAATAAAGAGAGGAGAGAGAATGTTGCAGAAAATTCTAGAGAGAGAGAGATATCCTCTTTTAAAAATCTGATTTTGGATTTTTAAACCCAATTTGTCAATTTTACGAAATTGTCCCTCGCTTCAAACGCTCATATCTCTCAAACCGTAACTCGGATCGACGCGTGCTATGTGTCTATGAAATCGTGGGTTCGAAACCTATCCAACAGACCCAAAGTCAAAATCGAAAGCCTATTTATTTTAAAAATCAACTTTGGGTCAAGCCCAATTTAAAATTTAAATAAATAAAAATTTAAATCAAAACCCTTTTTATTTTCCAAATAAATCTCAAATCTTTAAAATACAATTCAACATCCTTTAAAAACTTCTTAAAATCATAATTGAATAAAAATTAAAATTTTTAGTGAAAATTTGGGTCGGGTCGTCACAGCTAGACACTCAATCCGTGACCAATGCTTGTGATCCAATTCCAGTAATTTTAGGACGTGCATTCCTTGCCACCACAAATGCCCAAATTAATTATAGGAATGGAGTCATGAATTTGTCGTTTGGGAACTTAACTATGGATTTTAATATTTTTAACATAAGTCACCAACCACAAGAGGGTGAGGATAGTATTTGTGAGATTAATTTATTCGAACAAATAGTAGTAGACTCTTTCCATAAGGATAGTGTTGATGACCCACTAGAAGCATGCTTAGCCTACTTTAGTTATAACTTTGATTTTAATGAAGTCATAGAAGAAGTCAATACACTTTTGGACTCCACACCTATCATGAACACCACCAATTGGAAACCAAGGGTAGAACCTCTTCTTCTTTCCAAAAATCCTCCACTTCCTTCCACTGTTGAGCCACCCAAGTTAGATCTGAAACCATTACCTGATAATCTGAAGTATGTGTTTTTAGGATCTTCTGATACCTTGCCCGTGATCATAGCCTCCGATTTACATGATGAGCAAGAATGCAAGCTTGTGGAAATTTTGAGGAAACATAAGGAAGCCATAGGTTGGTCTATTGCTGACATTTAAGACATTTCTCTATCTATTGTCATGCATAGGATCCACTTAAATGATAACACTAAGACTTCCCGTGAGCCCCAAAGATGTTTAAATCCTGCCATGAAGAAAGTAATGAGGAGTGAGGTTTTGAAATTGTTAGATGTTGGTGTCATTTACCCCATTTGGGATAGTTATTGGGTGAGCCATGTCCAAGTTGTTCCAAAAAAATCTGGCATTACCATTGTGAAAAGTGATGACAATGAATTGATTTTCACACGAGTGCAAACCGGTTGGCGTGTGTGCATAGGTTATTGGTGATAGGACCGCCCCTAGATTCCACCCTAAAATCTCGAAGACGTCTTGTAGGAATCCAAAATCAAAGAAAATCCTACCGAAAATTCGATAGAACTTCTCCTAAAAATGGACTAACCTAAAATTTATAAGCCTGTAAAAATACTTCTAGATTTCTTCAGCCACCTCTACCACAAGCAAAACGAGTCTCAAACTCACTCACAAAGCCAAAACCAAATAGTTCTTATTCACCAAAGCATATGATAATCAGAGCATAACTAAACTACATTTACAAAATAAAAGTTAATTCTACAACTTAAGGGAAATGACGCTGAAGAGCTGAAAGTCCTGCATCGACGTAGTACGACCCAACCTCAGCGATCTATAACACCTGGGGGAAACTATTATCAAAAAAAATAAAGAAAACGTGAAATAACTCTCAGTGAGTGGACAAAATAAAAAAATAAATCATTAAGTTATTTATCTTTTCAAATTTCTTTAAAATCAAATCTTCACTAAGATCTCACGTCACTTTTTGAAATCCCTTAGTTTTAAAATCACAAAGTTTATTCAAACTTAAGAAATCCAATAAAACAATATATATTTTCTCAAGATAACAATTTTCTAAAATAAAAGAACCATAAAAGCATTGTAACAGCAACCTTGATAAAATTCAAAAGAATCCCTCACTTAAAATCATATTTAATAATTTCTAAAGATAACCATTTAATTTTCCACCATGCTATATACCCTGAATAACCCGGCCATCCACACGCGTGAAGTAAAATTCAACACGTGCAGGCAATATCTTGGCCATACACACGCGTGGAGTAAATCCAACACGTGTAGGCAATATCCTGGCCATACACACGCGTGGAGTAAAATCCAACACGTGCAGGCAATATTCTGGCCATACACACGTGTGAATAAAATCAACACGTGCAGACAATCATGGTCATACGAGCACGCAGAGCGGCCCCCAAAGGGCGAAGCATCCCGACACACGGCCCAAAGCCTATATGTGTGCCGTGATGGGTTCCAAAGACCTATCCAATCTGATAACTTGAAGGGTACTACAAGAGTGGTTTGAAAACCATTTTGCATAACCAAATCATAAAAATCATTTTCCTGTCGAGAGAAACATCATTGAAAACCCTTTTACAAATTTAAATCCATAAGCCCAAAATGTATTATTTAAATTAAATTTAAACTTCATGAATCAAATCCAAACTTTTCGATAATACCCAAACTATTAAACAAGCCATGTGAATAAAATAAGGAATTAGATTTCCTTTTCAAAAACCAACCACTCATAAAACCAACCTGTAAGTCCATCTTTTAAACTTATTTTTGAAAGCATTTGAAAACTGAAATCCATCGTCATTTATCAAATCCAAAATCAATTGTGAGATATTCAGCATAATAGAATTTGTGAAATATCATAGATTCTTTAGGAAACCAAAAGTCTACTTGAGTTTACCATTTCTCAACTAAAACCCAAGATAATAAAATAAATAAATTCATCAAGTTTATAAAATGCTTCTAAAACAAATGTCCACTCACCAATAGAAATATCTCAAATTAGACGGATACGAATTATACCTTTTTTCCGTTCCATAACCTACACTACTCGGTCACCTAATTAATCCAAAAACCAAACAATAACTATAAATCAATCTCCAATTAACCTTGATTATCCAACTCACTTCTCACCCTTAATCTAAATCACCAAATTAATTATGTAAAAGAGAGTTACAGTTTATACCTTAGCCGGTGCTTATTCAGTAGTCGGTTCCATATCGCTAAGACGTCTGTTCGAGGTTCGATTTCCAATTCGTGTTCTCCTTCAGCTTTCAATTCACCTAAAAATCAACCAATAGGTCATTAGGAATCTAAAAATAGTCCTAGGAGGTGGGAGAGGGTTGAAACCTCCTCGAAACCACTCCGGACGCCGCCACGCACGGTGGTCCCACGATGGCTGCCGACGGTGAATAGTGATCTGACAGGACCGCCCCCGGATTCCACCCTGAAACCCGGAGAGGTCCTACGGGAATCCAAATTCAAGGAAAATCCTACCGAAAATTCGGCAGAACCTCCCCTGAAAATAGACTAACCCAGAAATTCAAACCTGTTAAAAAGCACTTCTAAGACAGCAGCCACCTCTACCACAACCAAAATAGGGTCTCGGACCCAACATTTTAAAAATAGAAAACCCTTTTACAAAGCTAGAATAACGCCTACAGGGTTCGAGTAAGGATATGGACGCAAATGCCTCGACGTTATTGGCTCAACCTCCACCGAAGCTACTACCTGGGGGAAACAATTAAAGATAAACAAGAAAACCGTGAGACAAAACTCAGTGAGTGGACAGTTTAATGAAAACGAAAATAAAAGTAAACTTCTTGTTTCACAAAGTCCTTCAAAACCACATTTAGCGCTAAAACCACTCGTTACTCTTTAAAATCCCCCAGATTTAAAATCATTTCCAAACTTTAAGAGAGTTATAAAACTACTGAGAGTCAAAGTAAAGATAACTCAAAACATTTTTCTCAAAAGCCAATCATTTAATTTATCAAAATCATAGTAAGAATAATAATAAAATCGAAATCATTATAAAACTCGAAAACTATTTCTCACTTAAAATCCATACTCAAACTCTGAAAATACCAATTTCATTTTCCACCATGCTATATACCCTGAATAATCCTGGCCATACACACGCGTGGAGTAAATCCAACACGTGCAGGCAATATCCTGGCCATACACACGTGTGAATAAATCAGCACGTGCAGGCAATCCTGGTCATACGTGCACGCAGAGCGGCCCCCAAAGGGCGAAGCATCCCGACACACGGCCCAAAGCCTATATGTGCATCGTGATGGGTCCCAAAGACCTATTATATCTGAAACCTGGAGGGTACTGCAAAGGTGGTTTGAAAACCATTTTTAATATCTCAATGCCACGCAAAATAATTTCTTAAAAATGAAAAGTCTCAATGAGATTCTCACACCTTTTGCCATCAACTCAAGGCTTTCTCAAAACTTTGAAAATCAATTTCCAATAAATTCTTGTTTAAAACAAGTTTGAAATCGCATCTTTCTCTCGACTCTTAAAACCAACTTAATTCATCAACCTCATATGAAAATCATGTAATAAAACTTAAAATAAGAATATTAATCAAACTAACGGAAATGTAAACTTGAAAATCATAATCATTTATAACAAATTCAACCCCAAAATATTTTACTCAAACTATACTCAAATAAAACTCGGGATAAGCTAATAAATTCAACCATAAAATAAACAAAATATTTTAAAACAAAAGTCCACTCACAGTGAGAATCCTAGCTTCAATCCTCTGCTGGATCGTCACGAACCACGGTCGTCTCGCCTAAAAATGCACAATAAAACCGTAAAATTAGTCTCCAATTACGGTCCGAAACACTTTTCGGTTTCCCTAATCACTTCCAACCTTCCCAAGATCAACAACCAACTCAACAATGGCTCTAAATGATCCTACACTTCAAGAGATGACGGTGGGTGTTCGAAACCACTGCGATTGCCGTCCAAAGTGGCGGCTCCAAGACCAAATTTAGCTAAAATACCCTATTTCCTAAAATCTACTCATACTTCTCAATTCTAAACATCAATTGGGGTTCCTAGGAATGAAAATTTCTAAACAAAACAACAAGAATAATCCCCCAATCTGAAAACCTAAGCAATCCCGAAATGGCATCTAACCCCCAAATTTTCAACTTCTCAAATTCTCAAAAATCATACAATTAAACCACAAATAATGAAAGCCCACTAAGAAGGGAAGAAAACCCACCTAAATTCGAGTTGATTAGTGCAGGGGATTGATCGAAATTGATGGAGGAAGGTGCGGCAAATTTCTGGGTGTTTCTCCAAACCGGACTTGCGTGCAGAGGCTAGGCTGGGCTGGCTGGAGGAATGGCCGGGAGCGGTGGTCGGCGTCGGGAAGGCTCGCCGGTAGCCTGGGCTGGTCGGGAAACTCGCCGGAGAGGTGACAGGACCGCCCCCGGATTTCCCCTGAAACCCGGAGAGGTCCTGCGGGAATCCAAAATCAAGGAAAATCCTACCGAAAATTCGGCAGAACCTCCCCTGAAAGTGGACTAACCCAGAAATTTCTAAACCTGTTAAAAACACTTCTAAATCTTTCAGCCACCTCTACCACAAGCATATAAGAGTCTCAGACCCATTTTAAACCTTAGGAGTTGTTATCAGAGCCACTAATCCTATTACAGCAATTATTACATTTATGGACAGGAACTTCTAAAATGGGAGTGAATCCCTACAAGATTCGGGGGTAGAAAATGGATGTGCTTTGCCTCGACGCGAATGGCACGACCTCCACCAATGCTACTACCTGGGGGACAATTTAAGACAAAACAAGACAAACCGTGAGACAGGCTCAGTGAGTGGACACTTAAATGGAAATGAAATCAAGTCTAAATATTTTTAACTCTAAACCTCGCGTTGCTCTTTGAACACCCCCAGTTTTAAAATCATTTTCAGGCTTAAGAGTATTGTAAAACTAAACCAAAGCACCAACTCTTTATCGAATAAAACTTCAAACATTAAAAGTTCTGAGTAGTTTATAAATTTAAAATAAAATATCGAAATAAAACTGTATAATACATTTGTAATAAAATAATTTAAACTGAAAACTTCTTTCTCAAACCACTCTCAACATACAAAAATTTATAAAACTGTTCAACTGAAACCGTCATACTTAAAAACCTTTTTGCTGCCATAAACTCATCACTTAAAATACTTAACAGTTGAAAACACACACCAGTCAGTTACCCGGAGAATCTGTCATACATGCGCAGAGCCGAGAATCTGTCATACACATGCAGAGCCTAAAAATCTGTCGTACGTGCACGCAGAGCGGCCCCCAAAGGGCGAAACATCCCGACACACGGCCCAAAGCCTATATGTGCATCGTGATGGGTCCCAAAGACCTATTAAATCTGAAATCTGGAGGGTACTGCAAAGGTGGTTTGAAAACCATTTTTAATATCTCAATGCCACGCAAAATAATTTCTTAAAAATGAAAAGTCCCAATGAGATTCTCACACCTTTTGCCATTAACTCAAGACTTTCTCAAAAACTTTGAAAATCAATTTCCTTTCAAGAACTTCTTATATAAATCACGTTTGAAATCGTATATCTCTATCGACTCTTAAAACCACATTTATTCGTCAATCTCGTATGAAAAATCATTTAATAAAACTTTAAGTAAGAACATTAGTCAAACAAACGGAAATGTAAACTTTGAAAATCATAATCACTTATAAAAATTCAACCCCAAATTATTTAAACTCAAACCATACTCAATTAAAACTCGGAATAAGCAAATAAATTCAATCATAAAGTAAATAAAATGTTTTTAAAACAAAAGTCCACTCACAGTGAGAAAATTCTAACTTCGATCCTCCGCCGGATCGTCACGAACCCCAGTCGTCTCACCTAAAGAATAAACCATAATTTCAATTAGTCTTGACTCGATAATAATTAGAGTGTGTACAAGAATTATTGAACCTAATTGCCACGCCCATTTATCAATTAACCCGAGGATTTATTTACTTAATGCACAATAACCCCGTAAGCACTACTTCCTTCTTCGAATCTCCTTGGCTCAATCCACCCTCAACCACAACACCAAAACACATCATAAACTAAAGAACATCAGCGGAAGGTCTTACCTTGATCGGAAAATTCTTCCTAAGATGAATTTTGTATCGGCAAGGTCACAAATTTATGTCCAATACTTCTCGGCTTCTCCAACAACTCCGGACCTAGCCAAAACAACAACCTACTTAGAAATTGCTCTTGGAGCAAATCTAAATTTCACGTTATGACAGCGGTGAGCACGACTACCACTAGTGCCGCCCAAAGTGGCCATTTTCAAGGCTAAAATAACCAAATAAGGATGACTTCAACAAGGCCCAATCAATTTCTCAATCCTAAGCATAAATTGAAATTTCTAGAAATCAAATTGTCCCAAAATAACAACAATATTTCGCTCCCAATTGAAAAATCCAACTTGCAACCCGAAATGGCCCTAAAACCCCAATTTTAATTCCCTACAATTACTCAAAATAAAACATCCAAAAACTGGGAGATTGGCAGACCATACCTTAATGAGAAAACCCCATTTAAATCCTCGAAAATTGGTGGTGAAAACTGGCCGGAAATTGGAGGATGAGGCCGGCGGTTTTGAGGTGGTTCTCGAGTCGTTTCCGACCCGTGGGAGCTGCTCGGTGCAGGAGGAGGGCCAGGCTAAGTTGGTCGGCCAAAGGAAGGGTCGCCGGAGGTCTCAGGTGGTCGGAATGGCCGGCGACGTGAACGGAAATGGTGACTGGGTGCAGAGGTTGAGTGCGCACAGAGGAAAAAGGGGGAGAGAGACTAGGCTCGGGGGGGCTGGTCGGCACTGGGGGGTGCGATGGGTGGCCGGTGATGGTGGCTGATGGTCGCTGGTGGTGGCTGGTGATGGCTGATGATCGCTGGTGGTGGCTGGTGACGCGCGCAGGGGAGAGTGCGGTGAGGGAAGAAGATGAAGAGAGAGGGAGAGAGAGTTCTAGAGAAAGAGAATGAGAGGAGAGAGAGAGAGAGAGAGATGGCTGATTTTAAATGGTGGTATTTGGGCTTGAAATTACCCAATTGCCCCTTTCTAGAAAATTCTCCACCCTTCTACTAAAATTCTCAAATTGAACACTGTTTTTGTCTACGCGTTTGGAAACTAGAGTTCTAATTCACCGTCTCGAACTTAAAGGCTACAAATTTTGAATTAAAACACCCCTCTAAATGCTAGAATTCCCTTCCAAAAATTTGATAAGGTCCGTCCAAAAGATATATTTTTTTATTAAAGAATTAAGACTTGGGTTCGGGTCGTTACAACCTCCCCCCGTTTAGAAAATTTCGTCCTCGAAATTTGTACCTGTCATGTGAAGAGTTGTGGATATTGAGCTTTCATTTGTTCCTCCGGTTCCCACGTCGCCTCTTCCACTGTGTGATTTCTCCATAGAACTTTAACCAGAGGAATGGTCTTAGTACGAAGGACTTGTTCTTTACGGTCCAAAATTTCAACAGGTTGCTCCTCATATGACAAATCCTCTCTCAACTCAACAGGCTGGTTCTCCAAAATATGAGAAGGATCCGGTCTATACTTACGCAACATAGACACGTGGAACACATCGTGGACCCGAGAGAGCTCTATAGGTAAGGCAAGTCTATATGCAACTGGACCAATTCGCTCCGAAATCTCATATGGTCCAATGAAACGAGGACTTAACTTCCCGCGCTTCCCAAAACGCACTACACCCTTCCAGGGTGATAACTTTAGGAAAACTTGATCACCCACCTCAAACTCAAGATCCTTCCTGCGTGTATCAGCATAGCTCTTTTGTCGATCTTGAGCCGCCTTCAACTTGCTCCTAATAACTTGTACTTTCTCTGATGTCATTTGTACAAATTCCGGCCCAATAAGTTTCCTCTCACCGACTTCGTCCCAACAGATAGGTGTCCTACACTGTCGCCCATACAAGGCCTCATAAGGAGCCATACCAATACTCGAGTGATAACTATTGTTGTAGGCAAACTCCATCAATGGTAGGTGAGAATCCCAATTGCCCTTAAACTGCAATACACAAGACCTCAACATGTCCTCCAAAGTCTGTATAGTTCTTTCTGATTGTCCATCGGTCTGTGGGTGGAAGGCGGTGCTAAAATGTAACTTTGTACCCAAAGCCCGCTGTAAGCTCTCCCAAAACCGAGAAGTAAATCGTGAGTCTCTATCTGACACAATAGTCACAGGGGCGCCATGCAATCTCACAATCTCATCTACAAATAATTTTGCCAGTTTGTCCAAAGAGTGAGTTTCACGAACAGGTAGAAAATGCGCAGACTTAGTGAGTCGATCAACAATCACCCAAATACCATCGTGCCCACTCTGAGTACGTGGGAGTTTGTATACAAAGTCCATGGTGATGTGCTCCCACTTCCACTCGGGAATCGGAAGTGGCTGCATGAGTCCTGAAGGCTTCTGGCGTTCCGCTTTTACTTGTTGACAAATCAGACATCTTGCAACAAATTCTGCTATTTCTTTTTTCATTCCTGGCCACCAATAATGTTCTCTGAGGGTACGGTACATTTTGGTGCTGCCCGGATGCATGGCATAAGCTGAACTGTGAGCTTCCTCCAGGATCTCTCTCTTGAGCACCTCATCTGCAGGCACACATAACCTCGTACCCATGACCAAAACTCCGTCATCTCTGACCATATAATCAGCTCTCAACCCACTTCCCACTTCATCCCTTAGCTTCATCAACACGGAATCCTGGAGTTGTGCCTCTCGTACCTTATCAAGCAAAACTGGTCTTACTCGAAAACTAGCTAGCAAGGCTCCAAAATGATCTACACCCAAGGTAGCTCCTGTAGTCCTCAACTCAACTAATAAAGGCAAGCGTATCGCCTTAAGATGTGCCAAAGAGCCTGAAGTCTTTCTGCTAAGAGCATCCGCCACCACATTAGCTTTTCCAGGGTGATACTCTATAGTGCAATCGTAATCCTTGATCAACTCTAGCCACCTTCTCTGTCTCAAGTTCAATTCTTTT
>QANW01006598.1:221196-266178 GCA_003254865.1 Dryas drummondii
AAAAAAAAAAAGGGTGTGCAAATAGTAGCTCTATTTTTTAAAATGGTTGATCCACAAAATTACCATAATGCCCTCTAACTTCAAACGTCCATAATTTTGTCTACGTAACTCCGAATCGCGATCCGTTTTCGCCTATACGTTCGTGAGCACAAGCACTTTCCAACCATGCCAAGATTGAAATTTTTAAAATTACTTTTCAATTAAACCCCTTTGGAAATCCAAACTTTTTTTTGTTAAGGGCATAACCGTCCACAGTTTAATTAATTCACTAATAATGGATCCGAGGTCTGAAAAATGTTCCGTAAATTCCTATGGGTTCCTCTTGCCTTGTACTATTTTCCTACCCCTCAACTTCAAACTTTGAGTCCCCGAAACTTATTCAACTTAATTTAAATGCTTCTAAATATTTCCCAATAAATCCTTCATGACTTAAATTTAATCACAAAAAATCATTTTACCTACAATTAAATCTCTATAACTCCAAAACTTATTTTTGTCTCCCAATTAATTTATAAAAAAAAATTCTTGGGACCCACAACTTAACTTTTCTTCTTGCTTCTTAGGTCCACAACCAATAAAATTTTAAATTCTTAATGAAATTTGAGTCGGGTTGTTACAATTGGACATTGAATGCCGTCACTAGGAAAGACCACTTCCCTTTTCCTTTCATTGACCAAATGCTTGAGAGGTTAGTCAGTCATGCCTATTATTGCTTTCTTGATGGCTATTCTGGGTATAACCAAATCCTCATTGCACCCGAGGATCAAGAAAAGACCACCTTCACTTGCCCATTTGGTACTTTCGCTTACCGTCGCATGCCCTTTGGGTTATGTAATGCATCCGCTACCTTTCAAAAATGCATGATTTCTATTTTCTCCAACATGGTAGAGCGGTTTCTTAAGATTTTTATTGATGATTTTTCCGTCTTTGGGTCTTCTTTTGATGAATGTTTGCACTATCTTTCATTGATTTTAATTCATAGTAAGGAGAAAAATCTTGTTTTAAATTAGGAAAAATGTCACTTTATGGTTAAAAAGGGTATTGTATTAGAGCATATAATTTCTTCTAAGGGCATTGAGATTGATAAGGCTAAAGTTGATCTAATTTCTAATCTTCCACCTCCACGTACTGTTAAGGAAATTAGATCATTCTTAGGACATGCCGGTTTTTATCGAAGATTCATCAAAGATTTTAGCAAAATTTCACATCCCTTGTGCAATTTACTTGCCAAAGATTCCTCTTTTGTCTTTGATGATGATTGTATATGTGTCTTTGATAAACTTAAGTTTTTGTTGATCTCCACTCCCATCATTAGACCTTCCGTGTGAAGTGAACCCTTTGAGATTATGTGTGACGCATCTGATTACGCCATAAGTGCCGTTTTGGGCAACGAGTTAGTAGGTCGCCCCATGTCATTTGCTATGCAAGCAAGACCCTCACTAATGCCCAACTTAACTATTCCACCACTGAAAAAGAACTTTTGGCGGTTGTCTTTGTGTTAGACAAGTTTAGGTCTTACCTTTAAGCACAAAGGTTATTGTTTATTCTGATCATGTGGTTTTAAAATACTTTTTGTCTAAAAAAGATGCTAAACCCTGCTTAATCTGTTGGATCCTCTTGCTCCAAGAATTTGACATTGAAATCCGTGACAAAAAGGGATCCGAAATTGTAGTTGCCGATCATCTTTCTAGATTGATAGTTGAGTCATGTGAGGAGTCCATTCCCATCACTGAGACATTTCCTGATGAGTAACTTATGCTTGTTTCCCAAATATCATCGTATGCGGATATTGTGAATTTCCTTGTCACTATTGAGATGCCTTCCCATTGGACCAAGTAAGATAGATCTAAGTTTCTACTTAAGGTCAAACATTATTTTTGGGATGATTCTTACTTGTATAAATATTGCCCTGATCAAATCATTAGGAGATATGTCCCGAATAGTGAGCAATCCAATATCATTTCTTTTTGCCATGACCATGCTTGTGGAGACCACTTTAGTACTAAGAAAACCGTCGCCAAGATCCTTCAATGTGGTTTCTATTGGCCTTCCCTTTTCCCGTGATGCCCATGTGTATTGCCAATCTTGTGAGAGATGCCAAAAGTTAGGGAGTCTCACTAGGAGAAACATGATGCCTTTGAACCCAATTCTTGTTGTTGAAATCTTTGATGTTTGGGGCATTGATTTTATGAGGACCCTTTCCTAATTCCTTTGGCAATTTGTACATACTTGTGGGTGTGGATTATATGTCCAAGTGGCCGGGTAGAGGCAATTGCATGTAAAACCAATGACCATAGGGTAATGCTTCGTTTATTGTATGAAAACATTTTCACTCGATCTGGGACCCCACGCACTATCATTAGTGATGGTGGAAAGCATTTTTGTAATAAGCCATTTAAATATTTAATGAAAAATTATGGCGTCACCCATCGAGTTGCCACCCCTTACCATCCCCAAACAAATGGTCAAGTTGAGATTTTTAATAGGAAAATTAAGCATATTGTGGAGAAAACAGTTAACTCATCCCGAAAAGATTGGTTTTTGCAATGCATTAATGCATTGTAGGCTTACCGAACAGCTTTTAAAACCCTTATTGGAATATGTTCTTATCGCTTAGTTTTTGGGAAAGCATGGCATCTACCTGTTGAATTGGAACATAGAGTATTTTGGGCCATAAAACAATTTAATTTTGCTCTAGACAAAGTAGGAACTCATAGAAAGCTCCAGTTAAATGAGTTTGAGGAACTAAAGAATGATGCATATGATTGTGCTATAACTTACAAGGACGTATGAAGGTATCCCATGATAAACACATTTTAAGGAAAACTTTTTTACCTAATCAAAAAGTTCTTTTGTATAATTCTCGTTTGCATCTTTTTCTTAGTAAATTGAAGTCTCGTTGGACTGGTTTTTTTCTTGTTCGCACTATTTTTCCTCATGGGGCAATTGAAATTGAAAATCTTAAAAATGGTGATGTTTTTAAAGTCAATGATCAAAGATTGAAACCATTTCTTGAGTTCCAAAATTATGAGGTTGAGGAAGTCTTACTTTGTGATCTGGTTTATCATGATTGATGTTCTTTTAATTACTTTAGGATTTTTTTTTTCTTTTTTTTTCTTTCTTGTTATGTGTATATTCTCTTCATATCTTTGAGAATTATCATTCATTATTTGTTGAGCTTTATTGTTGGTAAGTTCAAAGAAATGACAATATCCTTTTTCAGGTAATTTCTTTTCATCATTTTCTTTCTTATTTTTTGTCATTGTCATGTTTTTTCTTTCCAATCATTAAGGATAATGTTTGATTTAGGTTTAGAGGTGGAGTTTTGAAATTTTACTTGAATTCTCTAGTACTTTCTAGTTAAAAATAATAATAAAAACAAATGTTTTTAGTTTTGTTTTTATGTTGATTGCTTCACCATGATGAGATTGATTTTCTTGCATTCAATGCTTAGCTTTAGAAAATACATGATTTTCTACTTTAATATTTTCGCATGTAAAATAAGAATATCTCTCATTAGATTTCCCATTATTTTCATGATAGAATCATTTTTTTTTTTAATTCTTAAACTTGGAATATTTTTACACTTAAGCCAATAATTGCATTTTAAAATTGAAGAGTGAAATTTGAATTGAATTACCTAAGGAATTATAGTGGAGACTTAACCCTAGCGAGCTTAGAGCCATTCTATTTTTGTGAGTGTTATACATTTATCTCTAAATTTTTCTTGGGTCCACATTTTGTCGTTGATAATGTCATTATTCTTTCTTGTTTGGTTAATTACTTGAAAATGACATTGAATTTTGAATCATTGCACTTTAAGCTGTTTTAGTTCAATTGAAGCATAATAACCATACTTGACTTAGGAAATGATTTTGGGCCAATTTTGTTTTAGTTTGAGCTTTTTATTTTGTCATCCTTTGTCATTAAATAAAATTTTACCACTAGTATCTCTTTTGAGTCTTAGCTTTTAGTAAGGCTGCCCTTCGGATCGGTATTGGGGCTTCCAAACCAAAACCAAAAAACTCGGTATTTTTCGATTTCGGTATTTTTCGGTTTAGGTATTTTTTTGTTCGGTAATTTTTGGTAAATTTCAATTTTCGGTAATTTTGGTATCGGATATTTTCGGTTCATTTTCGATTTACTTCGGTATATCTTCGATTCATTTTCGGTCTACTTCGGTATATTTTCGGTTCATTTTCAGTTTAATTACAATAATACTAATTATTATATACCAATATAAATTAAAATATAATCAAATATGATGCATAAAATATAGTGTTTGATGAATATATATTTGCACTAATAGTGTTGGTAGTTTAGTATAGTACTAGTATTTTACCCTAGTAATAATATATACTAGTATAATTAGTTTAATAATATGTATTAGTACATATCCTATTAATTTAGTATGTATATATACCGATAAATATGAGTGTATATATATATCCATTACTTACCTAAAGATGAGATTTTTATCTTCCTAAAAATAATAACATTTACTTTATTAAAGAATGACTCTATATCTTAACTCACACTTTTGATAATATTAATATGATAACATTATACAATTATATTTTTTTATAGTTGTTTAAGATATTAGTAGTTTAATATTTACTGTACCACTAACATAATAGTATTATATAAGCATATATAACTAAATTTCGGTAATTGTTTTAGGTTTTTCGATAATAATCTATTCGGTTTCTTTCGATAATCGGTCGGTTTACCAACCTTTTTCGGTTTTTACCTAAACCAAACCAACTTTTTTTGAATATTTTCGATTTCGGATTTCTTATTTTCGAATTATGAAAATCGGAATACCAAACTAAAAAAATTCGGTCGGTTCGGTAAAAACCAAACCAAATGGCAGCCCTAGTTTTTAGTTTTTTTCGTTTGTTAAACACTATTACCCTCTTTTCTGAGAATTATTAGAAAAAGTAAAAAAATTGGCATTATGTTTTTAGTATCTCTCTTTATGTTATTATTCTCTTAAAAAAAAAAAGATAAAAAAATGAGAGAAAAAAGAAATGCCTTAATATCATTTTATTTTCAAAATAAACTTTCTCAGAAATGTCTTACATTTTCCACCTTAGCCTTACATTATAAGCTAATAAAAGTCATATTTGATCTTAGGAAGAGTTTGGTTAGAATGTGGAGAGAGAATGAGTAGGAATTAAAGTGCTTGATTCAATATTTTCATGTAATTGATTTCCTTTCATGAGATATTGTCTTTCTCTATAATTCTGTTATTCATGATACATATGTGAGTTATATTTGAAATTTGTTCACATTGACTCATACTCACATATAGCTTGAGAGAAAATAGTCAACCTATCTTCATGTGCTTCATTTGAGAGTGATTTATCTTATGAGAATTAGAGTTAAAGCATATTTTCACTTTCACTGTTTCTCAGTGAACACTTTCATCAAACACCTGGAAGGCTGGAGCCCTGGAGGTCGCCTTCTTCAAGTCGGGCCGTCGGGGTCATCTTTTTCACGTCGGGGGGTCGTTGATGTCGCCATCCAGAGGTCTAAGCCTGCGTGCTCCGCTGTTCGAAAGGTCGCCGGACCCCCTAAACTTGGCTGTGCGTCCGTCTCTACCTCTTGTGCTAATCCTTATCTCAAATAGCTGTCACCAGCTACTCTCTCAGTCTTAAGCCATTTGGCTATGATGTTTGAGAGAGACTAGGAATGTAATTTTTTTGCACTTTTAATTAATAAAACTTTAATATTATGTCTCTCTTCTTTTTTTTCTCTACTTTATGGTTAACTTTAATATTATGTCTCTATTTTCTCTTCTCCTAATCCTTTATTTACTTTATGCCTTTTATTTTATATAGTTCTTTATTTTATTGTTAGTAGTGTTATTTATTTTATTGTTCTTTAAATTACATACTTATTTATTTATTTATTTCTATTTAAGATTTAATCTCATGGGTGGTCACTAAACCTCCTTACCAAGGTAAGGGGAAAACATCACCATAAACATTATTAAGTGATGTCTTTATGATAATTTCCTCCTTGTTTAAGATCCTACAAACTCTAGAGTTTGATATTCAAATAATGAGAAAGAGATCATCTTTCAGCCATAATGTCATATATTATAGGTAGTTAGATCATATTTCCATATTTTAGTTTTATGGTTAATTTTTTTAAACACAAACTTTTTTTGAACTCTAGTTGTTCCTTAATTTTGGTTCATTTGAGTTGCTTAAAATTTGTATTTTCTAAGCAAAATCAAGATTTACCATATAAATCTTTAACTTTTGTGCTTAATTCATATTTATCTTTGTAAGAGGGCATCAAGTAACTCTTGGGTGCTCTTCTTTAAGGGGAAATTACTAAAAATCTCATTTAATATGTTCATAAGTGGTGTGGAACCTTAACCTTGGTTCTTATACCATTGTTTAGCTTCTATAACCAATGTGTTGTTATTTTCCTTTCTAGATTTAATATTTAAATTTTTGCACCTTTATTTACTTTATTATATTTTCATCTACTTTATTTGTTTTTTACTTTAAGTTACATTTTATTTTAAATTGCCTCACAAACCAACAAAATTTCAAAACTAGATTAGTTTTAAATTAACTTAAGTTTAAGCTTATTGTATCGTTTTGCATCACTCATTGAGGTTCGATCTCGTTAATATACTACTAGACTCGTATATTTACGAGTAAATAAAATTTTACAACACTAATTAACAAACTTATCAAATCTTCAAATTTTTCTAAATTCAAACCTCATACTAAGTCTCAAATTTCAACTCTTTCTATACTTCCTAAGGAGCAAGGAGGCGATGACAGTGCAGGAGACATTTCTCAAAACTTTCTCAAAATATTTTCATAGCTCAAATAAAATACTTTTCTGAAATGACTTGAAAATCATTTTCTTTCTCAAACTAGCTTTCTCAAACATTTTTCTCAAATGATTTTCTCAAATTGGATTTCTCAAACCTTTTTCAACTTTCTTTCTTTCTTTCTTAGTAACATCATCATTCCTCACCCGGAAAGTGTGAGATCACTTACTTCTCCTCACCTGGTAGCTCACCACTGTCTCGTGTAGTCGCCCACTCAGGGTCTTGGTTATTGGGTCTTACAATCCACACACTTTCGGCTGAATCTAACTCCGATACCATTCTGTAACGCCCCGAACCCTGGGCCCATAAAAACACTGAAACTTTGTCTTTCAACCCATTTTCCAACAATGAGTCATGTATATAACATAAATAAATAAAATACATTTAATAAATTAGAGTGTGAACTCAACTGATAAAACATTTATGTAAAATCATTATAACAAAAACAGTTAGTAAAACTCTGAGTCTCACTGTCTCGTCTTCTCCTCATTGTCTCCTCAATTTGCTTAATCTGCAAAACACAAACCCTACACCACATCTATGATGTACTAGGTTATACAACAAACCCGGTAAGTTCGTATGAGTGAAATGACCTAACAATTATCTTCAACATAATATCACAATGGCCTCAAAATACATTTCATCAATTATCATAATTCACAATCCACAATATATTCATAATAATACCAATGCATAATAAATAATCTTCACATGCCAATAATCCACTAGATAAACAATCAACTAAATCCGACAACTTAAATTTCCAAAACATAAACATCAATAATTCTCATGGCATCTCAATAATTTCTAATTACTCCTTTAACCTCAAAATCCTCATTTAATTACATCACTAAACTTAAACTCAACATCATTTCCATCCTCAGGATTTAAGCCTAGACTTTACCAAATCATAGCAAACAAAGCATACAAGCAACAATACAACAAATCAACTATCTAATTTCACTCACAATGCAACCACGTGAAATGACCGAAATGCCCTTGGACGACAACACACTCGAATCTCCAATTCGGCAGCATGATGGCATCAGGAATAAGATTTCTCGAGCCCGTGTACCTGTGAAGACCTTACAACCAACAATTAATTCCAAGTTTCACAAGCTTTGTCGTTCAACAGCCGAAATAGGAGGCAACACCACGCACATTGGCTGCCCAGCCTTAAACAACACACCAAACACTCACCAAAAATTTACCAGAACCTGGAATTGACCTCTGGGAGTCTCAGGGAGGCTAATTGGCAAGGAAAACCACCTAACCTGCCGCCACAAGTGGCGGAGCTGGTGGTGGCAGTGACGGAACAACCTGAAATTTACCAAAAATCAACTCCAATTAATCCTAATTGCACAAAGGAACCTTCATGCATTAAAACAACTCAAATTCAAGTCCAATTTAAAAAAATCAAAATAGCCAAAAACCTTAAAAATTAATTTTCTAATTTCTCAAAATTGGACAACCACACCTTAAGGGAAAGAAAGCCCATACCTAGTGTTGATTATTTTCTTAGAACAAGATAAAAACATGTTACATTCTAAGTTTAATCGCAAGTACACGAATCGCATTAGTAGCAAAATGTACAACACGAGGTCGATCCCACAGAGAATGGTTAATAAACAACAAATCAATTCAATTAATCAATTAGAATAACTAAACGGAGGGTTTGGAAGATGGATAACACACGCACACACATTAAACTATCTTGCAATGCTAAGCTTTCAGTTATCAATCCAAATAGGCACACTCTAACCATCCAAGGCTAATGACAAATCAATTTAAACACAATATATCAAAGTTTGACTGCTAAAAATGTTTGATTAGTTACTTTATCGCAATTGTTCTCCTAAGGCATAAATTAAGAACTTCTTAGGTTTCCCTTAATCAGTTAACTTACATGTTCTCTAGTACTAAGCTAAGGTCGTTGTTACCCATGCAAGAGTTATTAAGATAAATGAGAACGTTAAACATACACAACATACAAGCTTAAGCTTTGGTTAATTATTTGTAAAGGTCTTACAAAACCATTATCAAGAATAATCTCTTATTCCCTTGTTACTTGTGATTTAGTGTCTTTGACTATTTCACATCTAAACCTAACAAATAAACTAAATGAAATTACCCTAAGGTGATCAGTCAAAGAGTGCATATAACTAGCAAGCAGGTTCAAATAGATAATGAAAATTTGATACATGCAAACATTAAATCAATTCATCAAGAGATGGATAAACGATTTGTTAAAGCATGAAAAATCTAAAAATCAACCTACAACTTAATATGCAAGATAGAATAAAATAAAACATAAGAAAAATAAAGAAACAAAACTGAAATATATAAATAAAATCTCAATCCATGTTGAGAATCAAACTAACTAAACAAAACTAATTAAAAACTAGAATTCCAAAAGAAAAACAAAGAACATCACTAGAGGGTGGCAGTGGCACAAGAGAGAAGAAAAGGAAAGACTTAGCAGTAAGGAGGCTTACAGCAAGGTGAGATAGGGCTGCGGCACAAGATCTCACTTTCTCCCTTAAGTGGCGCCATCCTATCTCTCTCTCTCTCTTCCAATTTGGATGCTCCCTTTATTTTTTGAATTTTGTGAACTAATAAATTGTGTGAATTGTGAGAGAATGAGTTTTATTTATAGAGGTAGGGAGGTGGAGAGATTTTTCTGATTTTCCAATGTGGGATAAGTGCATTCCTTGCTCCTTAAAACTTCTAATTTTCGGCCAAGAGTGGGCCTTGGGTTGATTTGGGCTCTTTTTGGGCATAACTTTATTTTCAGCTCGCGGAACTGCTGCACTACCTCCATTAAAACGACCATATCTTGAGCTAGAAAACTCGAAATCGAAATCCGTAAAATTTTCTACGAAGCTAACATCTGTAGCTTTCGAACCATATATGGCATGCTACCTGATTCGCTCTAGAGAATTACATAATTGCTGTCGAAATTTGATGTTCATATTTCTGGGTTTTTGACTTCCTTGCAAGATAAGGACTCATTGTGATCTTTGACTAAATCTTTCAAATATCTTCCTTCCAAATTAGGATTTCAGAATAAGGAAAGTCTTCTAGGGCAAGGAATAGGCACATGAGCTTCCTCATTGGGCTCCTTGAGTGTTGACTTGAGCTGGAAGCTTGCGCATGGGTTGCATAGGTTGCATGCAAATGGTGTGATGGGCTAGGGTTTACTTAGGCTTGCGCATATGGGCTGCATGACTTGCGCTCTAGGGTTGGCACATGGCTGCTATGGCTTTGGCCTGATGGACTACAACCTCACCATACTTCTCCTTTCGACTTCACCTAGGCCTAAAGTCCAATTAACTTCATGACATGACATAATTGACCCTTGACCATTGACATTGACTTCCAATTTCGCCCCTCTCTCCCTCTTGGATTGGAATTCATTTCTTCACCCCATTTGATTACATAGATGTCCAATACTTTCTAGAAGCTTCTGGAACCTTGACTTGATTTAGTTTACTTTGACCAACATTTCCTAGTCCCACTAGGAATCCTTGTAGATGTAGGATTCCTTGTAGATGTAGCATTCCTTGTCCATCTCAAATTCTCATAATGACCATATTGCCCCTAGTGATTCTTAGTATCATTAAGACTCTTTTCCCTAGAACGGTTAAGTTTCCTAGTTCAACCAGGAATTCCTGCTCCAATTAGGATTTATCATTTCTAGTTTGACAATGATGGTTCTGGGCTTGATGTTTCCTTGTATGACTAGGAATCTTCATTTGACTGAGATTTCAGCTTTCCTAGTTTGACTAGGATTTCTCTTATTTTCCTAGTGTGACTAGGAAATATCCTAAAATGGCTCTTTTAGCTTCTTTTTTCATCATTGCTTCATTTTACCTACAAAACACTAAAACAAAACAAAAGACACTAAAACATCGAGTTCTTGCACTCTAGATTAGGAGGTTAGTATCATAAAATAACGTAAATTGAGCACTCATCACCTAGAGGATCAACAACCAAACATCGCTGGAAATGTCGAAATCCTTGGTGGCTTCGAATCGATGTCGTTGGACATCGGGTGAACAATCGGAGCACACCACCATGCTCGGCTCGATGAGAGGAAGAAGTCTGGGCCAAAGTTGGGCCGCGAAGCTGTCGAAAACAGCGAGTCAACGCCGGAGCTCCACTGGCTTGAAGTGGTTTCACGAGTTTGGGGGTTGAACGAAGCATAGAGGAAGGAAGAGGGAGGAAAGGCGAGGCTGGTGAGCCAAAAACCCACCCCATCCATCGCCAGATGCGTCGCCATGCGCTAGTGGCAGATCGGGGAAGGTGAGAGAGAGAGAGAGAGAGAGAGAGTGTGTGTGTGTGTGTGTGTGTGAGAAATGAGAGTTTAAAATCTAATTTTGAGTTTTTAAAATCCCTTTGGTATGAAATTACAAAATCGCTCCTTACTTCTAATGCTCATATCTTTCAAACTGTAACTCCGATGGAAGTATTACTCACATCGATGAACTTGTGAACTCGAGACCTTTCCAACAAGCCCAAACTCGAAGTCAAAAGCTTGACATAACAAAAAGTCAACTTTGGGTCAAACTAATTTAAAACAAAACTTATAAAAACTAACCCAAAACTATTTATTTCTCAAATAAATTCTCAAAATCTTTAAAATACTTTTCAAAATAAACCTTGAAAAAATACGAGGTCTCACAAACATTGGGTCCCACATAATTATATGATTCAAATAAAGGAACGAATGACTAATTTAAATGTGCCATATATAATATATCAACCATGAAAGTTTAGTTCTTGAATTGATTGTGAAATATAAAATATGACAATCAATGAAACATATATTAGATTTCGATTTGAATGTAATATACGATAATCAAGGAAACTTCAGGTTTCAATTTTATCAAGAAACTTCGAGTTCTTGATTAGATTGAGAAACTTTAGGCCCATCTTTTTTATTGTATGCAAATTAAGAATTTTAACTCAATTAATTTGGATACCAAAGAACTTGATCTTGATATCATTTGTGGTAATAATATGATATTGCATTATAATAGATTAGTAAAACATAATGATAATTTATAACAAGGAAAACCACATATCAATTAATAAGAGGAACCATGTAATTAATATGATTTGTACTCAATCGCACATGTATACGCAACTATATTTATCCGAACAAAATGTCTTCTTTCTTTTTGCTTGAATTAGAAATAAAATCAAATCTCAAATGAAACAAGTATGCAAATGATATATTTGCTTTTAATGGTCCCAACTCTCAATCATTCCTCTAAAGCTCGTGTACTACTTTAATGCATAAGGATGATATTTTTTTCTATCCATTATGCATATCATCAAATTCGATTAGCATGATAGAACTTGTAAGAATGTTCAAAAAGTTCATGAATTTAGACTATATATATATATATATATAACAACCATTATTAAGAACAAAACACAAAAATCTTTACTAGAGATGAAAGATATGGATCTATGAATTAGATCATGTAGGCCAAGGCATATATGATACAAAAGATTAACATATTCACCATTTTGATGCAGTTTGAGGTTAGGATACCAATAAGCCCATATGCTAGTAGTTTATTCACCCACTGGTTACAGAATTTTGTAATTACACTGTCATATACATATATATATATATCTTTACGTCTAACTCGATCAAACAATTCATTTAAAACTTTGTTGAACTTGAAAGTACTTTCTTCCACTCTTCTATAATGTTGGTCATAGGGTTCAAACCCTTCTTGGTATACTAGACGTCCTCTATGCTAATGCAATCATGAAGTGGATCCCAATCAAGTACCTGGCGTTACAACATGCGGCATACCATATCCTCTATGTTGTCACACATGCATGTCAGCATTATTACACCCAGATAGAAACCTCGCATGTTTTCAAGAGGAGAGCTGCTATTTGCACACCCCTAATTTTCTCTTTGCACACCCCTAACAACCTAATTTGTGAAATTACTTAATTGACACAAAGAGAAAAGACCAAAAAGGACAACCTTTATTATTTGAAAAAAAAAAACTCTCCTTACACACCCATCCCAACACTCTTACACACCCCCCCCAACACTCTTAAACCTCAGCCAAAATAATCCTAAAACTCTCATTGCACACCCCCTCCTCTCATAACCTCATCTCTTCATTTTTCCTCCATTAAACCCTAAGTTTTCTCTTTTGGTCACATATACGCAATAAGATTGTAGAAATACATATTAGTTTTCATGAATGGAGCCTTCACTCGTCCCTTATTCGCCTTCCGATGAGGTATGAACGTAATTTTTTGGGTTTTTTTTTCGTGTTTTTCATTTACTGTTCGCGGTTCATTCGGCGAACCAGTACCGAACGTTTCTGTATTGTTCAACAGATGACTACCGAACACAACTAACATATTCGGTGGGTAACTGCCGAATGAAAATTACAAAAAAAATTTTAAAAATCCATTCGGTGACTGTTTGCCGAATGAACTTATGAATTTCGACAGACATATGCCGAACATTTTACATATATTCGGAAGACATCTGTCGAATGAAGTATTTTGTTTACAAAAATCGATATTGTTCGGTAGCCAACTGTCGAACGAAGGTTATTGGTTCGGCAGATTACTACCGAACAATATGATTTCGTTCGGTAAGCTTCTACCGAACATATTCATTTAGTTCGGTAATCTTCCACCGAACGTACTGTTTTGACATTATTTTCATGTTTTATGTGTAGGATGATGATCAATATGAGCAATATGGTGGTGCTTCTACTCGAAACAGCAAGGTTGAGGACTACATTGGGGCCGAGGTCGAGGTCGAGGTCGAGGCCAAGGTTTTGACCGAATACTCACGTGACTATAGTAATGAATTCACAACAAACGAGGTATGAATTTGTTATTTGGGAAATATATGTTGCAAATGTAGTTGAAATGTGAATAATGTAAATTACATATGTGTAGATATTTCATTCGAGGGATGCATTGGTTAGCTGGGCACGTGCACAAGGAAGGACGAACAACATAGTCATTGTCATTATGAGGTCTAATACAGCAAGGGTGGGGAAGAAGAAAGCTAGAGTGTTCCTTGGTTGCGAACGAAGTGGTCACCATAGGCCATCCAAGCATGATGCTGATAGTTGTATAGTAAAACGTCCTAAAGATGGTAGGGACTCTACTACAAAAAGATGTGGATGCCCCTTCTCATTAAAGGGTGTGCAAACTGGTAATGAGGATGAATGGATGCTAAGTGTGGTATGTGGAGTGCATAACCATAGAGTTTTAGTTACTGGTGAAGGACATTCATTTGTGGGGAGATTATCTGAAACAGAGAGTTCTTTATTGGNTTGAACTACATGGTTTGTTTTATTGGATATTTAAATTATCTTTATAGGTACACTTAGTGGATATTTATTCCATATTTATTGAACTCATGTGTAATGCTATTTTATAGGTACACTTAGTACCGGATCACCCCATGCCACCTATTCCTACTGTGTGGACCTTGCATGCCACCGAAAGCGCAAAAACATAGTATACTAGATACCAACATCGCCTTGAGCAATTCAAAGAATTTGTGTGCCATAGTGATCCATCCACACAAGAACCAGTGTCTCTTGATAGTGATTGATTATGTTTTGGACTTGATGCATTTACATTGAGTTATGATGAGATTATTGTCTTATTTAAATATATATAAGTATGTGGATATTTGTTTTGCATGAACCTAAGTATTTCACATAAAAAATGAGGTGGATTCAATTATATAAATTAACCATAGTATTTGACATAAATAAAACCTTATCTAGTTACAGAAACTACAAAAATATCAAGTTATAATCATTGGCGGGGACGCCGTCTCGAACCGCATTGGTATGTCATAGTGTCCTGCAAGTGCGTCCCCTGTAAAATATGTTGCAAACTCTGAACCGAAGGATAGAGGTAAGTAGGACATGTGATAGCAACTTTTTCGCCCATGTCAATAATCGGCTGGGTAATCCGTAGCATCCGAGCCTCGCGCTCCTAAAAGCCAAAATATGCGAACATTAACAGATGCAATCGGAAAATGAGAAAATTTATTGTGTAAATTTACGTACCCGATAGTATGCAATATCTGATGTGGTGTGTGGGTCAAATGCACCTCTGCGAGTAGGGTTGTGGACGATTGGATGTGATATAGAGGTGAACCAATCGAGGTACCCTCTCACAGTATCCGATGGCCGCCTCACCGGTATACTGCGCGCCTCCTCAGACAACACGTGATTCCCCCACGCCGCCCACATACCAGCTAAATAGTTGTACATGGGTCTGTATGAGTGCGCATTCGAACCTCTAACCCCCTGAAAAACCGCACGTAGTGCAGGGGGGATCGTCTGTCCCCTCCCAAACTGCCTAAGTCCTCTCTCGGGACAACAAGGCTCAACAACATCAAAACACCTTATCATCCCTGTGAAGAATGCTATAGCTGGCAATGGGTGTGCTTGTCTTTGGGATTTGTATGGTTCCCAAATAACCTGAAAAAAAAAATAACATTATATAGTTGAAAACATTAACGTAATAATATAATCCTAAATTTATAAAAATAATTGTAAATTACAAATATACCTCGTCAGCCGACAAAACATCAAGTCGTTGCCGTATTCTTTGCACTGCTTCAAGATCACTGCCACCATCCCGCCTTGGAGTCCAGCGGAGCGCACGAGGTGAATTCTCGGAATAATTCATATCGTACGATGGACTGAAAATGGTGTGCATGTGCTCGTACACCCAAGCCTCTATCAGTGTCATATATCCGCCAATTTGTTTGACACCAGCTCGAGAGGCAAATCCAAACTGCCTAAACAACCATGCTAGGCATCCAGCGCCCCATGCGTAATGGCTAACGGTGTCTAGATTAGTGAGCAGTCTGAGATATTGCACTTGTACCCTTGTGCCAGTCTTATCTACAAACAGGGTACAACCCAATAAATACAACAGATACGCCCGGGCTGCACATTGGATTTCATGCTCAGAGTCGGCATCAGTGACATCACTAAAGCACGTACGTAACCACTCTAATCGTACGTACTCACCACCAAAGTCCATCAACTGCTCTGATGCCTGATCCCCACTAACTCCTAAATATGCAGTTAGTAGATATTCAGAAGTAATGTTATCCTCGACAAGTGTAGCCACTGGTGCACCACCAACCAGAATGCCTAAAATGTTGGCTACATCATCTAGTGTGATGGTCATCTCACCAAAAGGCAGGTGAAATGTATTGGTCTCCGGATGCCACCTCTCAACAAAAGCGGACACCAACACTTTGTCAACCGTACGATAAGAACACTGCACCAGTGATGTCAACCCAGAATTAAGGACATATCCCTTCAACCGGTCATTATCTGTTCTGGCCCACAACTTCCACTCACGAAGCTTGGTGGTTTTGGACATGCACCTCAAAGGCTCCCGTTCCTAATTCAAACATAACCAAAGAAATTCACTCATTATTACTGCAAGTTACACAAGAATAAAATACCAACTGTTAAAGATCATACCTCGTTGTTCCAAATTTCAGCAGCTACGTACGTGAGTTCCATAACTCCTCAGCAGGGACGTGTCAATGGGCCTCCCGGGAAAGGCTCAGCAAGCTCGTTGGGATTATCCTCATTGTAATCCTCAACCGGAACCTCAGCTTGTTTAGGAACTGCCTCACGACTAGCTCGTGCTTGTACTAGCCTTCTTCGCCCAGATGCTGTGGGTCGTGTTCTTTGCATATCATCGGCAACATCGGGGACTTCCCCTCTAGATGAAGATGCACCACGTCTGATTCTTCTTCTGTCCATCCTATAATTTCAAACAAGAAATTGAAAATTGTTTTAGCAAATATATGATTTTTTAAAAGCTTAAAAAAAAAAAAAAATTTCAACACAGGTGGTTCGGCAGTCAACTGCCGAGCAAAGTGGCAACTGTTCGGCAGTTGACTGTCGAACACAGTTCCACCATTCGGCAGATGGCTGTCGAACCAAAATAGGGAAATTCGAAATTTTGCATTCGTTCGGTAGCGTGCTGCCGAACCAATTCATTTCGTTCGGCAGGTAACCACCGAACTAATATTCATTGTTCGGCAGTCACCTGTCGAACCAAAATATGGAAATCCGACATTTTGCATTCGTTCGGTAGGGTACTGCCGAACCAATTCATTTAGTTCGGTAGCTGGCTGCCGAATAAAATGAATTCGTTCGGCAGACCAGTGCCGAACGAGCTGCGAAATCAGAAAACTAAAACCCCCAAAAATGCTCACTCCAAAACCCCAAATTCTCCCTACAAATCTAGTAAAACAGACGAAAACGGTATTTGGGATGGATTAACTAATTCAAATTAGATAAAAAAGTATTAGATTTACATTTACAACTAATTTATTTGAGAAACTCACTTCTAGTGGCTGTGGTGGGGATAGGAGTGGCAGAAATTTGATAACGACAGTGCCGACGGCGGCGGTGCTGACGACGGCGATGACGGTGGTGATGAAGCCGGAGATGGGTGTCGGCAATGGTGGGTGTCGGCAATGGTGGGTGCTGGTGGTTAGTTGTGTGAGGTGAGATAGGGTGAGGAAGGGGGGTGTGTAGTGTAGATGTGTTTGTCGGGGTGTGTAATGTTTGGGTTGAGAGGGTGTGTAAAAAGAAATTTAGACATATTAGTGAGATTGGAGTATTTTGGTCATAATAGGGGTGTGTAAAAAAGAAATTTTATGTTTGACAAATTAATAAGGGGTGTGTAGGAGAAAATTGTGTGCAAAGAGAAAATTATGGGTGTGCAAATAGCCTATGGTGACCACTTCGTTCGCAACCAAGGAACACTCTAGCTTTCTTCTTCCCCACCCCTGCTGTATTAGACCTCATAATGACAATGACTATGTTGTTCGTCCTTCCTTGTGCACGTGCCCAGCTAACCAATGCATCTCTTGAATGAAATATCTACACATATGTAATTTACATTATTCACATTTCAACTACATTTGCAACATATATTTCCCAAATAACAAATTCATACCTCGTTTGTTGTGAATTCATTACTATAGTCACGTGAGTATTCCGTCAAAACCTTGGCCTCGACCTCGGCCCCAATGTAGTCCTCAACCTTGCTGTTTCGAGTAGAAGCACCACCATATTGCTCATATTGATCATCATCCTACACATAAAACATGAAAATAATGTCAAAACAGTACGTTCGGTGGAAGATTACCAAACTAAATGAATATGTTCGGTAGAAGCTTACCGAACGAAATCATATTGTTCGGTAGTAATCTGCCGAACCAATAACCTTCGTTTGACAGTTGACTACCGAACAATATCGATTTTTGTAAACAAAATACTTCATTCGACAGATGTCTTCCGAATATATGTAAAATGTTCGGCATATGTCTGTCGAAATTCATAAGTTCATTCGGCAAACAGTCACCGAATGGATTTTTAAATTTTTTTTTTGTAATTTTCATTTGGCAGTTACCCACCGAATATGTTAGTTGTGTTCGGTAGTCATCTGTCGAACAATACAGAAACGTTCGATACTGGTTCGCCGAATAAACCGCGAACAGTAAATTAAAAACACGAAAAAAAACCCAAAAAATTACGTTCATACCTTATCGGAAGGCGAATAAGGGATGAGTGAAGGTTCCATTCATGAAAACTAATATGTATTTCTACAATCTTATTGCGTATATATGACCAAGAGAGAAAACTTAGGGTTTAATGGAGGAAAAATGAAGAGATGAGGTTATGAGAGGAGGGGGTGTGCAATGAGAGTTTTAGGATTATTTTGGCTGAGGTTTAAGAGTGTTGGGTGGGGTGTGTAAGAGTGTTGGGATGGGTGTGTAAGGAGAGTTTTTTTTTTTCAAATAATAAAGGTTGTCCTTTTTGGTCTTTTCTCTTTGTGTCAATTAAGTAATTTCACAAATTAGGTTGTTAGGGGTGTGCAAAGAGAAAATTAGGGGTGTGCAAATATCAACTCTCTATTTTTTTTGTTTGTGTTTTGTGTTGTACTTGTAAAAGAATTTCAAGATAGATCAAGTCGAATGAGTAATTTGCAAGATGTCGTAGTATAGCAGAATGTTGCTCTTTTAATATTTTAAGAAGTTTTACCCTTGTTTTTGTTGCAGATTTATGTTATTTTGTTGCATATGCATGTTATTTTATTGCTAATGCATATATTTTTCTTGCATACGCATCTACAATATGCATATTATTCTGTTGCAGATGCTTATTCTTCTATTGTTGATGCATATATATAATTTTTTTTTTGTTTATTACTTTGTTCAAGTAGTTAGTTTGAAGTTAATGTTAACTTGTACATGCCTTGATTTTTTAATTGAAATTTTATCTTTATTAAATTTGAGTATTTTTGTTTCATTTTTTTAGAGTAATGGATGCTTTGAAATTAGCTCGTTGCATGTATGACGGAGATTCCCGGGATGCTTCCGTTTAGTGAAAACACTAAATTTTTTGATTTGTGCAACGAGTTGTTTTCTAGGTTTAAGAATTTGAGTCTTGTTTGTTTTCTATTGAAGTACCGTTTTGAATGTGACCTTAATGTTTTTTGCAAAATGATCTTGATATGGTCTATATGTTTGGTGATAGTTTTTTACATTTTGTTGTTGTTTTTCTTTTATTGTGATAGTTATTTAGATTTTTAAGTTAGAGACATATTCAGATTAGTTTCAAGCATTAAGTGTGGTTGTAGATGCACTTTTTTTTTTTTTTTTTTTTTGCAGATGTTGTGCATTTTTTCAGATGCACTTGCATTTCTTTTTTGCATATATACTTGCATTTTTTTTTTTGGAGATTTAGTTGTACATGGAAGTTCATGCTCACCTTTTTTAGCTGCCATTGAGATGCAGTTTCTGCATATATAGTTGATAAAGATGCACCTTTTGTATCTTGGCAAAAAAAAAAAAAAAAAAGATGCACCTTTTGTATCTTGGCAAAAAAAAAAAAAAAAGATGCACCTTTTGTAGATGCAGTGGTGGTAATTTTGTAAATAAAGTGAATAGTAACACAATGACAATTTTGAAAATAAAGTGAACAGTGACACAATGAAATTTTTTATTTTATTTTATCACAAATAGAACATTAAGTTTCACCAAAACATTAATTTGGTCCCCAAAATACAATTTCACGCAATGTCATCTCTTATCTTTGCTATCGAACATCAATTTAGTCTCTCCGTCTACTTTTGTTTAAAATACCATTTTTTTTAGGGCAAATATGTCTTAACACATCCTAGACACACTTTCAAAATTCGCCAAAAATAGCTTAGGACACGAAGAAATTCTTCAAAAATTCCTACGGACTCATCTTGATTACTACTATTTTCATATGGGATCAAATTATCAAATTGACATTTAGTATTTTTTAGAAAATTTTGAATTCCCAAATAAATTTCTAGAAAATTAAAATAACCTTTTTTTTTAATTTGACCCCCATATAAAAATAGTATTAGTCAAGACGAGTTTGTAGGAAGTTTCATGAAATTTTTCCGAGTCTCAAACTATATTTGGCGAATTTTCAAAGTGTCTAGGGATATAAAGACGTATTTACTTTTGAAAAAAATGGTATTTTAAATGGAAAATTAAACAGAATTGGACGAAGGGACCAAGTTGATGTTCGGTCGCAAAGATAATGGATGACATTGAGTGAAAATAAATTTTAGGAAGCAAATTGATATTTGAGTGAAAATTGAAAACTATTTGTGATAATTTTTTTTTGTTGAGCAGACTTTTTTAAATTTTGGCCAGCAAATCAAATTTTTTGGGCTAATTGTTTTTTAGGCCAACAATATTAGTGTTCTAACCTTTAAATCTAATGGACCCATTAAAATAAGAGGCACCAAAATAAAACTGAGAGACCTGGACTAAAGGGGACGGATCCATGACATTTTATTTTTGATACAAATTTTAACACAAGTTTTTAATGGGACCCATTTTATATAGAATTTCAACGATCAAACTGTCTATATTTTAAGTCTCAATTAAAGAATCAACTTTGCAAAAAGTTAGATAAATCGGAAACCATTTATCTACAAAGATTAAGTGGTCAACAAAATAAATACTTGAAATATTAACCATTTAATTTTTGTAGATAAATAATTTATGATACTGTCTATTTTATAGGTCTCTATTCAATGATTATCATTGTAAAAAATTAGGTAAATGAGAAACTATTTATTTATAAAAATTAAGTGGTCAACAAAATAAATAATTGAAATGTTGACCTTTTAATCTATGTAGGTAAATATTTTCCAATTTACCTAATTTTTTATAAGGATATCATTGAATGAAGAGCTATAAAATAAACGGTTCGAATCGTGTTCCAATGAAAACTTATGTCAAATTTTATCTCCAAAGTAGGATCCCACGGATCCTCTTAGACTTAATTCGTCATTTGCCAAAGACAAATTGAAAAAAAAAAAAAAAAAACAAAGGAGAAACGAAAGGCCGCGCCCTGGCTTGCGCGAGACTCTTTTAGGCTTCTGGAATTCAAAAGTGGACTCCTCTCTCTCTCTCTCTCTCTCTCTCTCTAATGAAAGCTCAGTGCAGGGAATAAGCTTGTTAAACTCTAAGCTTTCGATTAATTCCATGGAATTATACCCTGATGACGTTTTCAGAGACGACGAAGATGGCCCAGATAATGAACTTCAGGTTCTTTCTCTTTCCTTTTTCCTTATTTTTTGTTTGTTTTTGGTTCCATTTGCCTTTGATATTCTCTATTTTGGTCAGAAAAATGAAAGATTTTCTTAAATAATTATGTATTTTTGTACAATCAGGAAAGAGAGTCGACCAAAGAACTTGTGGTGTACCTGATTGATGCTTCCCCCAAAATGTTCACCACTACTTCTCCAGCTGTGAGTTCATTTGTTTGTTTGTTTTTCCTTTTTTTTTTTTTACTTTATTTGCATATTATATTTTTGGGTTCCACTTTATCATTTTTCTTGCTTAAAAAAAATAAAAAAAATCCTACTAGTTGTGCATAATGGGTACCCATATTAACTTTGTTGGAGTTTAATTTTTCTAAGTACTGCACTCATGATATGACTCTGACCAGTTCATCTATGGCTCTGTGACTAGTCATGTTATGCGAGGATTGTTCGATATATCATATTGAATTTAGTTGATCAAAATGCGTTTCTAAGTGAACCAAACTTAATCTCTCTAGACTTTGCTTTCCCATGTGATGCATGAAGGAACTTATTTTCATATGATAATTGGCAACAGCACGCTGGTTTGTTGTTACTCGAGATGTAACTATTCAAGCTTCGGCACATACTGATTCTTTATTTGTCAATGTTGACAGGTAGACCGCAAGGATGAAACTCATTTTCATATTGCTGTGAGTTGCATATCAGAGTCTTTGAAGACACAAATCATTAATAGGTCTTATGATGAAGTTGCCATATGCTTCTTTAATACTGTAAGATTGAGACTCTATTAAGCTAAGACATTTACATTGCTTGAACCTCAATTATTTCAAGTTTTTTCTCATTACTTGATGCTTTATATTTGTTTGTGTGGTCTCTTCCTAGAAAATCTCAAATTATCTATTTTTCTAATTTATTCTTTTTCTGCCATGAATATCTTAATGCTGCATTGGTTTCTGTTCAACTAGAATGTTTTAAGTTTACTGGTTTTAAACACAAGCATAAACGAGAATTGGCCTTTCATTTGGAAGTGTAGTGAAGAGAGAAATCTGAAGGGAAGGGATAACTTGAGATGTAACACTGCTTGAAGATGTAAGAACTAGGACTGATAAAAGTGCTACTGCGTGAAAGCATTTCGTACAGAAGCACTCCCAAACAGTCTTTCCCTTAAAGTTGAGTTATGAAATGATTTTTTCATCAAAGCAAAATAAGGAAAAGAAAAAGGCAAATAGGTCTTTTATTAATAGTTTAAGAGTCTTGAAACTACACCGTTTTCAAATAATTGCCTCGGACATAAAATGGGTCTACCGAACATGTTTAAAACCCAAACATGTTTTGTTAAGAATAAAATAAATGACCTGTTCTCTATTCCTGATAAAATATTGGAAATGCACCCAAAGTTGACCTTATTGGAACCCACAGAACTGAAAAATTATTGTCATTGGTACTATTGGAACCCACGGAACTGAAAAATTAGCTGATACACTGGTTCAGGAACGGACCATATATCTTGGTTAACCTATGCCAGATTGTCACTTTTGCTGGGATTTAAGGTGATTGTGTGCCTAGTGTAATAAAATGAAAAAAGTCATACCATATATAGAAACAGTGGAGCAAATTAATCATATTTTTTTTTATAAGAAACAGTGATGTGAGGGTGGGACCGTTTGTCACCTTTCTCCTCCTAGGTGAAGTGGTTCCACCAAGAATAGCTTTGATATTGTGACAATACTTGAAAATGCAGTTTTTCGAGTGTGGGAGTAGTGTGATTTGGAAAGCTGTCAATTTGTGAATTTTTATCATGTGTCATTGGAGAGAAAGGAGTATTTGGACTTTTGAAAGTGTTGAGCCTTCCCTTAATAGGCTTAAATCTGTTTTACCCACTTTCCCCTTTTCATTTTCTTTTGAAAACTTTGGATGATCTTAATGTTAGATGATATTGTGATTTTTTGAGGAATTTTTTGTTTACTTCCTGCATTCTTAATTTGGTCCTGTCTTTATGATAAAGATATAAGTTATTGAAAAAGAAAATGTATATTCCTGTTGCTAAAAGGGAACATCTATGATGTCTCTTCTTTGTTATTTTTCATGCTTATTCTAATCCTGGAGATCTTGAGTTGCCTGAATGCTGAGCTATATGTATTTTTCTTGCTATGCACTTGTCTTATTTGCTGATTAGATTTTAATTTTTAGACATGATATGAGTCATTCTCATATTGAGTTTATGCATACATATGCAGAGGGAAAAGAGGAATTTGCAAGATTTAAATGGTGTTTATGTGTTTAACGTTGCTGAACGAGAGTATCTAGACAGGCCAACAGCAAAGCTTATAAAAGAAATTGGTAACATAGAAGGTATCTCCTCAGTGAATGCTGTTCATAAATGATATACTCTTGGCCGTTTTCGTAGATAATTTATGTTACAGTCAACTCTAACTTTTTAGCTTAGTTGACCTTCAGATGTCCACTATTTGAAATTTGACTCCCCCTCCCCCACCCCCAAATTTCAATTTATTTTCCTCAAGATTTTATAGTTCTGCTGGTGTTAAGGTTATAATTTAGTTAAATCTAACATTCATTTAGTTCTTGGATATTTGGGTTCTTGATATCTTGTATGTATTCAGTGATTAGACCTCTAGATGTTGTTGAAGTTATATATATATATATATATACACGTTGATGCACAAATTTGGATTAGTGGTTGATTCAACATGCACACAATGAACATGAGATATATAGTGGTTCACCACGATCGATGTGATCGGGCTGGCTAAGACCACTTAGGTCTTTTGGGTTCTGATTATGAATAAAGTTGTTTACAATGTACAAGAGAGCATGAGAGCGAGAGGAAAAATGAGAGCTAGGTCTAAAGATGGGAGAGAGGAGATTGGAGAGATGGAGAGAGCACCCTTCTATGTGGGTAAAGGTCCCTATTTATATGATAGGGAGCCCTTCCCTTACAATTGCCCAAGTGTGGGACTTTTACATAAGTAAGGCCCAACTAAGGCCCAATACAATATAGAGGCCCAATACAACATGAAGGCCCAAATTCACACTCTTAAAGGTCCCAACCTTGCGGTCTGTGGGTGTTTGTCTCCATGTCAGGATTAGTTCTGCTCGGTGCAGATATATGTATCAACAATATATATATATATACACACACACATAGATAACGGCAATGTGAAAACAGATTGAACACATAGACTATCAATCTAAGACATTGATCACATGAGAAAGATAACATTGTAGACTGTTTGACATGAGAACAAATTCCCTATCTATAATTGTTCATTTGTTGAGAAATCAAGTATAAAAAATTATTTTAGTGAAATGCACTAGATTGAAAAATTGCATTCAATGTCAAAGTGAATGCTAAGAAGGCAAATTCTTTTGTTTATTTGTTTATCCCACTAATTTTTTTTCCTGATTGTGATATCATTATTTTATCCATTGGAAGACAGTGAGGCTTATGCAGTTGAATAAATTCTAATAAATTTGTACTATTATCATAGTTGCTTTTAGAAAAAATGCCTCATACATCATACTTGTCGCTTTGAATATTAATAATTTTCTTGCTTGGGTGACGTCATGACTTCTCAAAATCACCAATAAGAAATTAATGGGTGATTGAGCCAAAGCCAAATTTATGTTATGACTAATGAGAGACAGGGAACTGAAATAATGAAAAAATTTAGGGAAAATTTTAGCTAAAGGACTTCAACTATACCCCATGTTTCTATTCAGGACATGAATTTCACTTTGTACTTTGTGACTGAAATTTTCATTTTGTGTCAATGAAGGACCTTGTTTTTTTTAGTTATTATCTCAATTTTGGCCCGACGCTAGACCCATTAAACCTCTACCAAATTTAGAAAAATTATACTGGGTTTAAAGATATGCATCTCCTCTTTACAACCATATAAAGATCATCCAAATCGAACCTCTACAACTCTAGATAATCAGCTCCAAACTATGGTATTCGAAACTGTCCAATTTTTCAGGTATTTTCCCAGAGGTCCGATTGGACAGTTTTGGGTACCATACTTTGGGGCCGATTATCTGGAGTTGTTGATGTTCGATTTGAGTGATATTTATATGGTTGTAAAGAGGAGATGCATAGCTTTAAACCCAATATAAGTTTGCTGAATTTGGTGGAGGTTTGATGGGTTCAATGTTGGGCCAAAGTTGAGATAAAAAAAACAGGGTCCTTAATTGACACAAAATGAAAGTTTCAGTCTTCAGTTGACACAAAGTAAAATTTATGTTCTGAATAGAGATATGGGTATAGTTGGAGTCCTTTAGTTAAAATTTTCCCAAAAATTTATTGGTACTGGGCTTTTTGTGTTCACTAGTCCAGTGTTCTATTGCATGAAGTACTTTTCTTTTAATTACCAACCTTTATTTGCTGTCAATTCGCAACAAAGAGAGGAAAAAGATAAATCTACATTATTACGTTCAAAAATTTTATGCCAGTTTTCAAAGTTTTGGACTCATGCATGTGGAATTTGGTTGTCTAGGGATCCTGTCGGGGTTAGGACGAATAAGAAGGCTAGCACTTTGTGGTGCTGTGCAGTTATAGCCATTTTGTGGTTTGCACTGAAAGAAAAAAATAGGATTTTTGAAGATAAGAGGGAGCATGTGGATTTTTTTTGGGGGGGAAGATTGGGATGGTGGGGGGTGGGGATTTTGATCTATTGATTTGGTTTTCTGCTGTTTGTTCTTTGTTGCTCTATTTCCTAAGACGCACATCTTGTCTGTCTTTCCTTTCTGAATAATGTTTTTCCCCACTATAAAAATCCATGCAGATTTTAGTAAGTGCATGAAATCAATTAAAAATGTATTTATGTGTGTGTATGGGAGGGGGATTGTATTTATGGGTGTGTCTGCGAGGCTATATTTCTATATTTTATGTCGGAAATGCTTATAGTCCAATAATATTATGTCTAATTGTCGCTTCTTTTTATTTGCTTTCTGGAGCTCTTATTATTATTATTATTATTATTATTATTATTATTATTATTTTATTTTTTTTGATAAGAAACACAAATTTATTAATAAAAAAATAACTACAAACAACATGGACAAGATGTCCGTCAAACAAAAAAAACATCTAAACGGCCAAACCCAAAAGGCACTCAGAACAAAACTCCCCCCAATCAAGAAGAATAACTAAGAGGTATGCTCTTGAAAGATTTTGACAAGGAAGCCCAAAGAGAGGCAACCACTGTAATCCTCTCCCAAGTTAAGTCCACTTCCTCCTCCTTGTCTTCAAAGATCCTCCAGCCACACACACCACAACAGGGGTAAAACAGCACACCTCCGAAGAGTCAGCATTTTCTTGTTAGCACCTTCAATTTGGAGTACCCCTGAGAGCAGCAAACCACAACTTCTAGGGCACATCCACACCAAACAATGAACCTCCAGCATTCTATTCCAAATCTGTCTAGTAAAGATCCAATGCAGAAACAAGTGATCCAGCTGCTCCCTTTCCCTTTACACAAAACCTGCCAATGTGGAGAAAAACAGTCATAAGGCTATCTGGAGCTCTTAGTATTATGTGTTGTGATATAGCTTGCCTATCTCATCACTCTTCTTTTACCAGACATAGCTGGTCACCCAATTACTTAAATGGACATTTAAAATGAACTCTTTTGGATATTGTGTTAGCTTTTCTTTCTTTTTGTTGGAAACCTCATAGTGATTACAATGAAATTTTACAAAGAAAGGGCCTGTGTTGGTGATCATAGCTGGATTGAAGATCTAAATTTGAGGGTGATACAGCTCTATTAGCTTTTTCCCACATTATATATCCCTTATCATACCAACAGGAACTGCCTCTCTCTACCAATAAAATTTGTGGTTATATGTGTAATTTTGAATATCTGTGGCTATGAATGTAAACTTACTGTTGCCTCTTTTTGAGTTTGTTGCAGAGTCATTTATGAGCAAAATCGGGAGTCAGTATGGCATTGTCTCTGGGTCTCGAGAAAATTCTCTTTACAATGCCCTATGGGTAGCCCAAGCACTGCTGCGTAAAGGGTAACAGTAATGATTATCAAAGTTCATTCTCCTTCTGAACATTTTCTAGCCTGCTAAGTCATTTTAATTCTGGTAGCATTGGACCTCCTCTGTGTACTCTTAACAATTATTAGCAAAACTACCATCTCAGATCTGCAAAGACAGCTGATAAGCGTGTTCTTTTATTTACAAATGAAGATGATCCATTTGGGAGCATTAAGGGAGTAACAAAGACAGATATGACAAGAACCACATTGCAGCGGGCTAGAGTATTGATTTGGATATCTCTATAGTTCATTCTATATTGAATTCACTCTTACAAGAAGTCAACCCTTTGCTTTTTCCAGGATGCACAAGATCTTGGCATCTGCATTGAACTTCTACCATTGAGTCGGCCTGACGATGAGTTCAACATTTCTACTTTCTATTCCGTATGACTATAACTTCTACTTATTTTTTTTTTTATATTGCCTCTTGGCTGATCATATTCATTTCATCGATTAGTTTGTTACTTTATATGTTTCAGGATTTAGTTGGACTCAAAGGTGATGATCTTGCTCAATTTTTGCCCTCAGCAGGAGAAAAGTGAGCATTTTTTTTTTTTCAAAGAGTTTAGTTGAACAATTATAACTTGACCCGAGTTTAGGCGTGATCCTTTTTGTTCATTATGTGCATACATAAGAAGTATCACTTATACAAATGGAGTTGGGGCAACAAATTGTTTCCTTTTGTATGTTTTATTTGGTGTTCCTCACGGATGAAAGTAAGAAGTATCACATATAATTGTACTGTTTTTGCTGTGCTAATAAAAGTATCTTTCTTTCCAAAAAAAAAAAAGATTGTTGGAACTTCATGATAAATAAAACTGGAAATGTCCAGAATATCAAGCAAAAAATGCATTGTGTTAAAAGAGAAATAATATTTGAGCTTAAAGGCTATGATCATGGGACAAATACTTTAACAATCCTTTTGAGCCTTTAGATCTTAGAAGATCCAAGGGTTTGAAATAAAACTATGTGTAAGGCATTTACTCATTAAATGATATGTCATTCCCTCTCGCTCCCTCTCACGTGTCTTCGACTTCTCATCATCATCTCTCTCTTTTTTGGTTTCTCTTATTTTAGTTGTTTCTTTTAATAATTATAATTCCACATAAGATGCCATGCCATATAATGAGTAAATGCCTTACACATTAGTTTCATTTCAAACTCTTGGATGTTCTAAGGTCTAAAGGCTCAAAAGGATTGTTAAAATATTTGTCAAAGTATTTGTCTCATGATCCCATCCTGAGCTTAAAATCAAACATTCGCTCAAAGATATATATGAAAGAAGATTTGAATAAATATCAAGGATCTATGCTGATACCAATTGAGCACTGAACATCAAAGACATTGATCAATATGATGCTGGAATAGTTTAGAAATGTTGCATTCAAAAGAAAAAAAAAATGCAAATTAGGTAATTTTTAATGCTTGTAGTAATCCACTCCATATCAAGAGGGCTATGCAAATTGTTTCCCTGGGTCTATGTAGCCATATTTGTGTTGTATATATCCTATTAGGGTAAATGTTCTCAAGAGTTGATTTCTGATAACACTCTGATATTTGGATTGTGTCCATTTAACAAGAGTGTAGGTGGTTGTGCTGCTTTCATGTGTATGAGGTGCCTCCTGTGGAAATCTGCAAAAGATTGATATGTGCTGTTAGCTCTCCTGAATATAATTGTAGGTGCTTAATGCAGACTTGAGATGTTATGATGTGATTGTCAATTTGTCATAAAGAAGTCTCTTTAGAAATTTTTGTAAATCTAAGCAATATTTTGATTCATCTGTGATAGTAGGATGGCTTATTCCAAAATCAATTTTGCAATTGTGATTGGTGAAACACTTTTAGAGGAAGCACAGAGTTAAAGCTGAGGTGGTAGTTTGTCAAAGCACATCATATTTCATGAGGACAAAGCTGGACTTCAATTGAATGAAAAATTTCCATCCAGCTAAACAAAAATAAAAGTTAGAAAGACAGTTGGAAAATTATCTGCAACTTTAGCACAACATAATATGAATGTTTCTTTCCCAATTTTAGATGTTTTATGTATGCTCAGTTGTTATTATAATTTTTCTCTTACTTGATGCTTTCAATGTATTTATAATGAATTTTGACTCGATGCTTATGCGTCTTCTACATGTGTCAAAAATACAAGGGACCTTGTTCTTGCTTTGGCATTGGTGTACCATCTAGAGTAGTGAGAAGGAATACCTTTTGTATATGTTTTCCATTAATTTTGTCCCTTATAAGTTATGACTATAAGTCATCGATATCTACGGAAGGAAATTGTAGTATTTTTTTTTTTTTTTTTTATATAGGAAGGAAAATGTAGTATTTATACCTAAACTCCTCAGGCATTAGTTAGCAATAGACCCTCTTACCTAAAAAATAAATTCTATGGTGTATGCGGCATTTGTCAATGATTAAAATAATGAGACGATGATTAAACTACTAGAAGCAATGATCTATTAGGTTGTGCTCTACAGCATCACAATTTGAATGACTTACTCTTCTCTGCGCCTCTTGATGCGTAACCCTAAAATTTTATTGTCACTCTTTGCCTGGTTTACCTGTTTCTTTATGTAAATTTCTATTCTAATTGCAGATTAGAAGATATGAAAGTTCAGCTTAGAAAGCGAATGTTCAAGAAGCGCATAGTTAGAAAAATCACTTTCTCAATTACCAATGGATTGTCAATTGAACTGAGTTTGTATGCTTTAATCCGTCCCACTCTTCCAGGTTTGTGTCGCCATATTTCTAGTTAATTTAGATATTCACCACAAGTCAGCTTCTGCCCATCCATTTGTACTCATAGCTATTTGAACTGACTTGTCCATCTTTCCTCATACTTTGTCTTATTATTAATAAAGTCTTGTTTCATATTAAAAGAAAAATAACTCTTTCTTTCCTTTGGATAATAGGAGCAATCACCTGGCTTGATTCTGTTACTAATCGTCCTTTGAAGGTGGTACTGTGTTACTACATTGCATTTGTTGTATTGCCTATATGTGCCTATCTGTATTAATGGTTAATATCTACCTTATTTCATCGAGGACTTTTAATGTACAAAATCTTTCCAATGCATTATATGTGGGATTTTAGTTACTTCCAAGTCTGTAATTGCTTGTCTCAATGTGAGACCAAGAACATATATTTATATTTATGAATACTTACATGTCTGTGGCAAAAATACTTTTGAAGGTAAAAGAGTAAAACAACAACAATAAAGTTAATTGACACTTGTTTCCAACACATGCCAAGGAGTAGAGAATCTGTAAGACACTCACATGGACGCACATATGTGGGTTGCCCAAGCACACACACAGACACACACAAACACGTGCACTGTGCTAGACTGCTAGTGTTTTTGTAACCCCTTCATCTGTATTTCAGTTTACACTAAAAGAAAAGTATTTATGATTATTAAAAATTTGTACAGTTGCATTCTTAAGATGCCATCCTGCTTCTTGAAATGCTTCTATAATGCAATCATTATCCCTGCCTCATTTTTGTTTTCGTTTGGGCAGTGAATGGTGATGCTATTCAAACTGGATAGTAATCAGTTTTGTGTGTGGACATTTTGCAGACTGAAAGATCTTTCATCTGTGCTGATACTGGAGCATTGGTTCAACAATCTGCAAAACGCTTTCAACCTTACCAAACGTATGTTATGCTGCTTTTTCCTATCATTTTCTTTCTTATGCTTTAGTTGTTCCTAGCTATTCTTTCCGTTGGCTTGTAGAATTTGTAATGGGATGCAGCCCAATCCAGCCCAACCTTCCCCAAGGGAGAACATCGGCAATTTGTTTCATTTTCTCTTTTTAAAAAAGTCCATTTTCTTCTCTCTCTCTCTCTCTCTCTCTCTATATATATATAATATATATATCTTATTCTTAGCTTCTTTCCTTTTTCCCCTCCTGAATCCAGTTTAGCTCTAATTTTTTATTGGTTTTTACTTCTTATTAGGCTATTGCCACTCTTTATTCTGCGATTAAAAAATTCTCATTGTTTGTCATGATACTGTATCGGTATTATGTGATTACTTCTGTTATTGTCTGATTGGCATAAGAATATGTGCTGTAAGCCTGTAAGAAATCTATCTAGCTGCACATGCACTCCTGTCTTCCTTATCAGCAAGAAAAGAGAAGACAACTTTTGTTGCCTTGATTGGATGCATTGACATGTAGCAATAATATAGGGATTCGTTAGTGTGATGGAATTGGAAATTATTAAAAAATAGAAATTTAATATTGTATAATAGAAAAGGTCGGGTAGAAGTAGAACACAGTCGCAGATATGTTGTTGAATGAATCACAATTATCAATTACTTTATAGAATACTGATGCAGCGAGATTATGTGAAAGGATTAAACAAGCGTGTAATCCATGAACAATAAAACTGGAATCCACTAGAAAAAGAGAGAAATTACTATTAAACTGAAAGATTGATTGAATTATTGAAATACAAAGCAAGATGTGCCTTTACATAGGTTTCATACCCTAAACCTATTAGGAAACATAAAAGGAAAGTCTAATTAATCAAGAAAACCAATCCTAATTGGAAAAGAAAACCAAATATTTGAAATATCCCAACGAGTACTAAAACTTAGAACACGAATTTAACCCTGTAAATGGTCTGATTTAGCTAAAATATGAACAAGTTCATAGTTTAATAGATCTCGTTGTTTCGCTTGAAATCGACATATTATTCACCCAATTCTGACACTTATGCACCTAGTTACGCAATCCCGGAATATCCAGAAAAACCATCTTCGATCTTTTCCAGCAGCACAAAATGTACTTGAGTTCAAATATCCCAACATAGGACTCTTTTTCCTGACTTTGAATTGCCTTAATTTCTTCAACATTTTGCGTATCAGTTGACTCCCCTTTTGTCCTACATCAGGAATACTTTCTAACATTACATAATATGTGGAAGTTTGAGGCATTAAGACACTAAATAAAGATTCCTGTAATTTTCTTATTTATACAAATAATAATACGTGCATATGCATTAACAAATTTAACTAATTAATTAATTAATTTTGTCTTGACAAGATTTGAATCTAGTATCTACCCCATACCCAGTCAGTCCACCCTTGCCACCATTAATGAATTAAATATGTTCTTTACTTTAATATATTGTGTCATTTTGAATGTGTGCTTCAGATGTGATTATGTATTTGTGGGCATTCATTTTTCACTTCAATATTACTGTTACTGTGGTTTTATTTGTCAGACAAATACTATGCTGGGTGAGACAGGAATGTTTTTCATGAATGAGATACAAATTTCATGAATGAGATACAAAATTGCGTGTAGAAAGCTAGCTACAGAACCTTAGTCTCATTATAACATCTTATCAATCTTAGGATTTCAATTCTGTGTATAGATATTATACTGTCAGTTGGCTTCTTGAAGATTTTGTCTGACTTTTCCATCTACTTTCTAGTGAAAATATCATGTTTTCAGTGGAGGAGCTTTCCGAGATCAAAAGAATTTCAACTGGACATCTTCGTCTTCTAGGATTCAAGCCATTAAATTGCTTGAAAGAGTTTCACAACTTGAGGCCGTCAACATTTGTTTTCCCTTGTGATGAGGTTGCTTTCATTCCCTTACTTTTTTTTTTTTATAAGAAACAAACTTTCATTAAACAAAAACAAACAGAACAAACAAACCAAGGAATGAACAAGATGTCCACTAGCCTACTAGCAGCTACTAAAAATAAAGAAAGGACGAGATAAAACACACAAAGCACACTACCACCAACATAAACAAACCCACACAACCCCAAAACCACCCTATCCAACTGCAGCTTTCCAATCCAACAAAATTAAAGAAACTGAAAGATATCTGAAAGCTGGAGAAACTGAGGACCATAACGACGCCCAAAACTCACTTTGTCCCAGGAACACTCCACATTATCCCCCTTAAAATCTTCAAAGATTCTTCTACTTTTCTCCCACCAAATTACCCACACCACTGCCATCACACTACAAGACCACAGGACCCCCTCCTCCCAAACACAACTTCTTTTTCACACAACAACGCGGATACTGACTGAGGATTATCCCCGCTGATACCAGCAGCTTCAAACAAATAACCCCATAAGCCCAAAGCAAAAGGACAATACAGAAACAGATGGTTCCCAGATTCAGCTTCCATTCTACAAAGAGCACACCAATGAGGAGACAAACTGGTACGCGGTCTTCTCTTTTGAAGCATATCACATGTATTTAACTTCCCCTGAGCAATAATCCATGCCAGAACACGGACTTTAGGAGGGGCCTGTGACTTCCAAATGAATTTTGCAGGCTTGAAAATAGCTGAAAATCCCTTTTCACATAGATGCTTAAAAAAAGATTTGCAAGAGAAGGACCCAGAAGCCTCCAACTTCCATCTTCTTTTATCTAGACATCCATCAACCACTTGGGCATTCTCCAAAACTACCAAAAGAGCAGCAAAATCCTCAACCTCTCTTTCATGAAGATTTCTTCTAAATCCAAGATTCCAACCTACTCCCGAAGAATTAAAAACAACCAAATTAGCCACCATACAGTTTAGATTCAAAGCCAGCCTACTCAAGCGAACAAACATGGAACATAAAGGCACTTCCGATATCCAGCAATCCTTCCAAAATCTTATTCTCTTCCCCCTCCCACCCTAAACTGACAACACTCTAAGAACTCCTCATAACCTTGAGAAATGTCCTTCCACGGACAGCGAGAAGATATCATTACCCCAGGCCTCGCATCCCAGCCATTATCTTGAATGCCATATCTACTTCTAATCACCATGTGCCACAAAGAATTGCCTTCAATGGGGAACCGCCACAACCATTTCAGAAGAAGAGTTATGTTTTGATGGACCAGATTTCCAACACTAAACCCTCCCTTTTCTTTTGATTGCGAAACTAAACCCCACCTAATCAAATGATCTTTCCTCCCTTCTTCTGAATCACCCCAAAGAAAATCCCTCATCAGCTTCTCCATCCTTTTAGCTACCTTAATTGGTATTTTGAACAAAGATAGATAATAAGTTGGTAAACTGCTTAAGACAGATTGTATTAGAGTCAGTCTACCACCTCTAGATAAACAAGCCATTTTCCAACCCGCCAACCTTTTCACCACTTTCCACACAACTGGATCCCAAAAAACAGGAGCCCTTGGCTTGCCCCCCAAAGGAAGGCCAAGATATTTCAAGGGCCATGACCCCACCTCACAACCCAGGTCTGTTAATTTCCTCTCTTGTGAATTAATGCCCACCAAAACACATTTCTCTTTGTTTATCTTCAACCTTGAAACTGCACAAAACACCTCCAAAACTGAGAACAGATTAACCCATTTATTCACATCCCCATAAAGGAAAAAAATTGTATCATCTGCAAACTGTAAATGTGAGACTTCAACCCCTTGTCTACCCACTTTCAAACCCTCCACCAGACCTGCCCCCTTTGCCTTATCCATCAATCTGCTTAAGACATCCACCACAAGTGTAAACAAAAAGGGAGAAAGAGGATCTCCTTGCCTCAAACCTCTCGAAGCCCTGAACTTACCTCTTGGTCTCCCATTTATCATAATAGAGAAATTTGCAGACTTTAAGCATCCACCTTTACTTGATAGTGATCTTTCCTAATTCCTTTTGTACTTTTTGGTCAGATATTATATGCTGAAAGTAGTATTTTTATTATGAATCTGTTTTCATTTTTTTCACCGGATAGAGATTATCTTTTGAATTAGTGATATAGTAGAAACACTAATTCACTGATATTGCACTAATGCAATATATGTCAACGATGAAGTTTGTTGTTGTATAGCACCATTAAGTTGGCCTCATTTGCCTTGTCAAAAATCTTCTTATCCCCACTTCTTGTGAAGTTTAATAAACATGATGTTTGCTGGTTCTCCATTGCAGGAACTGATTGGTAGCACATGCATTTTCATTGCCTTACATAGGTCCATGTTACGGCTAAAGCGGTTAGTTCTTATAGTAAATGCTTTTGTGGAGTTTACTGCAGTATCATGTTTACTATTATTTTCATATTATAGCATGCTTTAGTTGTGAATACACATCACAGAATGGAAATAATTTTATCTTTTATTAATGTTGTTTTTTTACTTGTACTGTGCTTATATTATAGTAATAGATATCTCTAATTTTTCATCTCGGTTTTTGAAACTCTTCTATATGGATATTGCTTTTTCTATAATCAAATTTATTAATTTCATCCCCCATCAAGTTCCCCGTCATTTTCTGGGGTTTGAAAATCACTAATTTATTCATTTTGGTACAGTGAATAATCAACAATGAGAACATTTCTATATATGTATATGTATTTGTGGGTTTAATTGTGTTATTGTTAATTTAATTTAATTTAATTTTTTTTTTCCTTTCTCCAGTTTTGCAGTTGCATTTTATGGCAGTTTATCTCGTCCTCAATTGGTTGCTCTTGTTGCTCAAGTAAGATTGTATTATATTCACAAATAAGTTCTGTTTTGATGCATAAGATTTTGTTTCATCCTCTCATAAGGCTTTATTTATTTTGTGTGGGTGTTTTGATTTATGTGACAGAATGAATTTGTAATATGGACATGTAAGATGTAGGAATGCTAAAAAATGACTGTACAAGGGTGAGTCACTCCCTAGAGAGGCAACCTCACTGCAACCCTTCTAATATTTTCCTTACTCTCTCAACAACTGGGTCCAAGAAAGATAAGATGCGGGGTTGCCTTCCAGAGGAAGTCCTATATACTCCAAAGGCCATTCTTCTAGATCACATCCCAACTCACAAGCTAAGGATGCCAGCCTATCCACCTCTATATTGATACCAACCAAGACACTGTTAGACATGTCGATTTTGGCCCCAACGTTAACCCAAAAATCTCAATTATCTTTACCAACCTGTCAGTCAAACTTTTGCCTCTCCCTTGAAGTGAAATAAATAGCCATCCGTGAGCTGCAAATGAGACACTGTTGTGCTCTCGCTGGCCACAACAAAACCCTCTATCAAATTATCACTAGCCCTCCCTAACATATGACTTTGGACATCAACAACAATGAATGCCAACTTTGCCATACTTGAAAATGGTTGTCGGTGATGAACCATGACATATGATTGTAATATATTAAATGGTACACGTTGGACTAATTTCTCCTGTCACGGGCAATGTGAATGTATTCCTAGTACAAATGTTAGAATTTTTGTATGCATTCATCAAATGCCAAAAACGAACTTTTGCAAAACATAAAATTGAAAAGAAAACCAAAAGAGATTGTAATATGAGTTGAATAATTCTCATTGGTTACTAATTTGGTCATGCAAATTTCTTCTCAAAACAAATACTGTTTTGTGTTGAGGTGAGTTTAGATTTTCTTTTGGTTGTTTTTGGGCTGTAGTATTAGGAGTGACTCCTTGTCCACTCTTTGTACTGGTTGAAGTTTATGTTAATAAAAGTTTCTTTCTTTCCAAGAAACTTTTCTCATTGGTTAACACTAACAATGTGGTCATGCAAGTTTCTTCTCAAAAGAATACTATTTTTTAGTGTTGATGTTGGATTACCTAGATAGCAGATAGTTCGATACAAATTAGCAATGTTACAATTTGAGAACTTTGATAGAAACAAAAAAATAGATATAAAAAAAAATTGAGATGTTAAAGTTCAATTGTTTTCTTTTGTCATAGGACCTATTTTTTTTTTTAGAATTGTCAAAGTACCTATTTAAACTGCCAAATACATGACTAAATGAACTTACATGAAAGTTTTGATAAAATATGATCGGTGGTTTTTATAAATTGTTCCAAACTTTTTAGGGTCTGTTTTTACATTATTGAAAACTCACCAAACTCCTTGTCAAGATTACAAAATAAGTAACTCACAAGTCTATTTGAAAATGCACAGGATGAAATAATTAGTGCTGGTGGTCAGGTTGAGCCTCCAGGAATGCACATGATATATCTTCCATACTCTGAGGACATTAGAAACACTGAAGAGGCAAGATGTATGCTTGGGTTTGTATGAGAGTATTTCCTAGTAAAGCTATCTAACATATATCGTGACAATTTGCAGCTTCATTCAAGTTCAGATGCTGCAACACCTCATGCAATTGATGATCAAATTACAAAGGCTGCCGCTCTAATCAAACGTTGTGACTTGACAGATTTTTCAGTATTCCAATTTTCCAACCCTGGTATGCCAATTTGCAAATCCTGCTTTGAAAGTATATAATCAATGTTCGAGGTTTGATTTGTGTATTTTTCAGTATTCCAATTTTCCAACCCTGGTATGCCAATTCATATAAAGTACATATCACCAAATTTATCAATCAAACATCAAACTTAATATGCCTAATATATACTATGCAGAACAGAAATATGAGGTAACTCATAAATCATTTCACACTTTTTCTTTTTGAAAAGAAACTAAACTTATATAGCTATAAACAATACTAATACAACATAGTGACAAGAAGTCCACTTCATCGATACAGACCAAGAGCATTGATTATATCCAGAGAACAACCATTATGCAATGAAGATCAGACCCAAACATTAACCTACCATGGCCTGAGAATTTACCAAAATATCTGAAAATAGACACATCCCTAAACTCTAACGAAACTGATGCCCGAAGGGAAGACCACAATCTGACTTTGTCCCATAATTCTTCCATCTCAATCTCTTTATAATCTTCAAAAATCCTTTTGTTTCTCTCCATCCAAGCCATCAAGAACACAGCTAAATCCATGCATCCCCACATGATGTTGGCCTTCTTCCCCCTTCCTGGTACTTTGTGCCTTTCACAAAGAAATGACGAACAACTCCTTGAGATTACCAAATACAACTTCATCTCCCTGAACAATTGTAGCCAAAGACTCACAGCCACCTGACAATGTAAGGACAGATGATCAATACTTTCCTCCCTCTCTTTACACTTTATACACCGTTATGGTGGAAGATAAGTTGGGTCTTCTTTTTTGAACCATATCAAAGGTATTAGCCTTGCCAAGTGCCACTAGCCATGTGAGAATCTTAATCTTGTGAGGAACTTTTTCTTTCTATGTGAGACCAACAGGATTTAACCAAAGTGCTTCAGGAAAATTGCTCAGATAATCGCAATAAGATTTGCATGAAAAAGAATCTGTTGATTCTAGGCTCCATTTTGTATCTGCCCTGTTGGGTTATAATCAAACACTATGTAGTAATACAGCAGCATTGCAAACAATTCCCCCACCTAAACCCTATTGAAATTCCTCTTAACCCAAAGTTGAAGATTCAACAAAACTAGCAATAACCTCATCGTGAAACCTGGACGAATTTTTGAATCCCATATCTTTACCGCATGTATCATTACAAACACCGTGAGAAGTTTTCTATTATTCAATATCCTTGTTGAGTTGTGTTTCTCTTCAATTTAGCACATGTATCATTACACACATGACTCAAATTTGTAACTCAAAGCGTGTTTTGGATAACAAAGTAATGCCAACACAACAAAAATTGTAATATTTCACGTTGAACACTTCTTTGGATGCTTATGGAAAATATATTCTTAATTTTTTAGGATAGTAGATATCTATATGAATCAAAAGATAAACATGTATTGGTATCCTGTTTTGAATCGTGGAAGTTGACATCTAGGAATTCAATTATGGCCTGTTTCCATAAGATGCATCAGAATGTAACTGAGAAATCTCTTACAGCCTTGCAGAGACACTATGCAGTACTGCAGGCCCTAGCTCTGGGGGAGGATGATATACCAGAAATCAAAGATGAAACGTTGCCTGATGAAGAAGGCATGTCTAGGTAAGGGAAAGTATATGCTTGCATCTTTAACTGCTTGTTTTCTCTTGCTTCAAGAAACTGAAAATTTTTGTTTGCATTTTGGCTCATACTTTCACTATCAATTAGAAAAAGAAAGATTAACATTCTTGACTTGTTTTTTGTTCTGTTTTTTTGTTTTTTTGTTTTTTTCTATTTTGTTTTTTTGTTTTTTTCTTACACAATGTTCTTAACTTGATGTGTTTGCGCATATGGCCTTACAGACCAGCATTTGTTAGTGCATTAGAAGAATTTAAGCATTCTGTCTATGGGGACAATTATGACAAGGAAAGCGATGTAAAGGGAAATGGAAAAGCAAGTGAAACATCCAAAAAACGAAAAGCAGTTTCTGAAAGTGCAGTTAAAGAGTCTGCTAACTATGATTGGGATGATCTTGCAGACAATGGAAAGGTGAAACTGAAAGTTGCTTTGTTGTGCTTCAATTATCACTTTATTTGTCCAATAAAGGGGTCTTCATGATCCAACCTTTTTAATCCCTTGGTCAACGCTTAGGTGGTAAACAATTGATCCGCTTTGTGATCTTGCAGTGTGCTTGAGAATTAGGCTAATTCTTTATGTTAATGCATCCACCTCCCCACTAGTAAAATCCCCAAAAACCCAAATGCCTCACTCTCCCCCCGAAAAGAAAAGGCATATAGAAAAAATAATGTTTAAATTTAGAAGCAATCATCCTTTTAATTTTAGTTATAGGTCAATAATTTTGTGATGCTAATCATTTCCATTATGATGCATGTTTTGCAGTTAAAGGATATGACTGTCGTGCAGTTGAAGTACTATTTGTCAGCACATAATCTTCCAGTTGCTGGGAAGAAGGAAGCTTTGATCAGTAGAATTTTGACTCACATGGGGAAATGACCAAGGCCAACCGTATCTCTTCTTTGCAAAGACCGAAAACTATGTCTACCATTGCGATGAATGGTACATTCTGGTAATATTTATGTACTTACAATTGTGCTTGAAAATCATCAGGCAACTTGGTTTTGAAAGGTGAAGGCTTGATTTTCTATGGAGATATGTACTTACAATTGTGCACGAAGATGATCAGGGAACTTGGTTTTGAAAGGTGAAGGCTAAATTTTGTGGTGAAATCAACTCATTGAAGCATTACTAGGGAGCCTTCGGATCATTAAAACATGATGTAAATTTAATGTGAACATCTTATGTATGCCAAATTTGTTCAACAAAACAAACGAAGAATATCTAATATGAAACCAAGAATTATTATTTTATTTTTCATATAAAAAAATTGATAACTTGGATAAAACTTTTTATTAAAAAAATGGGAAAGAATGGTGGCGATTGAATCACTGAAGCTTTTTGGCCAGTGTAGTTTCTACAGTATGGTAAAAAATAATTCATAAGAAAAATTTGGTAAGGAATGGAAAAGAATGGTGCCTATCGAATCACTGAGTCTTAAGGCCAGTACGTATAGTTTCGATCAGCACTGAATTTGGAAGTTAAACTGTTGGCATGTAGACTTGAGAAAGATTTATAATATAATAAGGTTTAGGTCAGTGTTATTCCGATCACCCTAAAATTAAATTGCTGAGTTGATTATTCTATTTCAAAATTTCAATTTTACTCTTAAGATGAAAAATTTTAATTTTGTTCGATAGGTCATTTGATAGTTATCTACTGAAATATTTATAGTTATTCGACAGTTATCTGCTGAATATTGGTTGATTATTCGGTGGAAAATTACTGAATGTAAATGAAAAAGGCATTCGATAGTTATCTGTAGAAATATTTGTATTTATTCGACATTTATTTCCTGAACATTGGTGGATATTTCGATAGATGACTACCGAATAAATCTGGGTGATTTTATCATGTTTTTGCAATAAAGGGTAAAATAAAAAATAATAATTGGACAAAATATGTTATGATGGTTAATTCAGCAACTAAAAATGGTATGTATAGCCTTACTGTAAGGTTTATTCATACTAATGCTTTCTAAATTTTAATACATTTTTTCTAATTTTGTCTCTTACAACTTATAATGTTGATAAACTTTACCGAAATGAGACAAAAGTAAAAGTATGTTTGGCAGCCGATATGGCTTCGTGTTTCAAAAGGATGGTGACGGCATTACGTGTGCGTTAGCCATTGGAAAAGTCTTGAATGAGTAATTGTACCATGTGTATTGTACGAACACCCAATATTATATCGTTATGTGTTTTATTTATTTAACAAATTGTAAATTTTACTTGAAATAAATACTTATATCAATTAGTGTTTTCATATGAAAAAACATATTGTGAGACGTTTTAGTCGTAAAAGGCGAGACGTAAGTCTCAACACATTAATGCGTAAGCTTTTCGGGACATATTTTTAATAATAAAAAAAATTATAAATATATATAAGCATATATAAATAGGTATATATATATATAGTAGTGCTCTAAAACTAACTCGTTAGTAAGTTAATACGAAGCTAACCATGCTTTTGGGCACACCACATCACTAATCTCATAATCCGAACCATTAATTATTTAGGCCATATTTCAAAAATCATCATTGCAAAAATCAACTAAATCGAAAATCATGTAGTTATCTTATTGAGATCAAATAAATAGACGATCAGTATTTTCGATAAAAGTATAGAAATAGTTGTTATTATAATCAAATGACTAAGAATAATGCTATATTTACCACATTCTTATACCATATTTTTATACCATCTTACGTGTCATTATTTTACTGGACAAAGTTTTTCTTTTTCTTTTTGGATTTTTGTTTTTATTTTTTAGTGTCCAATGCATGAATGCCATGTAAGTTGCCACATAAAGTGGTATGAAATTATGGTATAAAAATGTGGGATATCTAGCACTACTGAATGGTTAAATGACTTCCGATTTTGAAGATTTTTTACAAGAATGATCTTTGAAGTAGGGTCTAAAAAAAAACTGTTTGAATTTTGAAATTACATTGTGTAGTGGACTCAACAAGATGGTTAGTTTTGTATTAACTTACTAACTATTTAGTTTTAGAGCATTCTTGTACCATATTTAGAATAATACTATATTTACCACATTCTTATACCATCTTACGTGTCATTATTTTACTGGAAAAAGTTTTTCTTTTTCTTTTTGGATTTTTGTTTTTATTTTTTAGTGTCCAATGCATGAATGCCATGTAAGTTGCCACATAAGGTGGTATGAAATTATGGTATAAAAATGTGGGATATCTAGCACTACTGAATGGCTAAATGACTTCCGATTTTGAAGATTTTTTACAAGAATGATTTTTGAAGTAGGGTCTAAAAAAAAACGGTTCGAATTTTGAAATTACATTGTGCAGTGGACTCAACAAGATGGTTAGTTTTGTATTAACTTACTAACTATTTAGTTTTAGAGCATTCTTATATATTATATATATAACATAAGACCTAAAACCCAAAAAAACTGACTAAAAAATAGATTGAAAACAAATTACTAAATATGATTGGAATCCAAGACCAAGTAAAGAAGCAGTGCCTTACCCACTAGACCACCGAACTCTAATATGTTATTGTCCCATACTATATATTTATACATATACTAGCTGATATTATACTCAATGATCATTCTTATAAAAATTTAGCTCAATTGAAGATATAGAAGTTAGGTAACAGTGCTCAAATTAATGAACGATCGTGAGTTTAAATAATAATAATAATAATTCAACAATTAGCTGAATTCCGATTTGGCTGATTTTTTGCAGGAAAGATGTTTGAGTATAAACATAGAAAATGAATAGCTCTGATCATTGAAATCACATTGTGGTCTTCACAATTATTGAAACGACAAGGTTTCAACAAAAGAATTAATAGAATTATACTAATCAAGTGTTGAAACCGTTTATTTATATGTAAATGGGCATATCTTGATCGTGTTTACAACGATCAGAACCGTTCATTTTTTAGTTCTCTACTCAAAAATCATCCATGCAAAAATTTAGCTCAATTGAAGATGTAAAAATGAGGTAACAGTGGTCAAATTAAAGAACGATCATGGGCTTTATAATGATAATTCAACGACTAGCTGAATTCCGATTGGGCTGATTTTTTGCATGGATGATCTTTGAGTATGAACATATAAAATGAACAGCTCTGATCGTTCTTCACAATTATTGAAATGACAAGGTTTCAATGAAAGAATTGATAAAACTATACTCTTCAATTGTCGAAACCGTTCATTTATATGTAGATGATCACATCTCGATGTGTTTTCAATGATCTGAAACGTTCATTTTTAGTTCCACACTCAAAGATCATACATGCAAAAAATTAGCTTAATCAGAGATGTAAAAGTTAGATAACGATGAATTTTTTTTATATTTGTAATATTTAAAATTATAAATATAATTTCGTGATTAAGTTAAAATTTAGAATCCTATTGTATATAATTAAGTATACAATCTTATTATAATGATTTATTATATATATATATATTTTAAATACTAAATATAAATTATAAATTTCAAAAAATGGTATTAGGGCCATACTTTGGGCGACAAATCTATATATTCCTCGCATAAAGTCACTTTGGGCGACGAATATATAGATTCCTCGCCCAAAGTCCAGTTCATTTTTTTTAATTTAACTCAAAAAATTGGCGGGGCCAACTTGTGCAAAAAATTTCACAAACTGAGGCGAGGAAGCTAATTTTGTCGCCAAAGAGAGTTTAAGCGACGAAATAGAACATTCCTTCGCCCAAACTCTCTTTGGGCGACAAAATTTGCTTCCTCGCCTCAAGTCTTTTCGATTAACACTCCCCAAATCTGGTATTTCTTCTTCTTTATTTATTTTTTTCCTTCTCTCCCATGCTATGTCTTCTTCCTCTCCCCTGCTTCAACCCAGACCCAATCACCCATCTCCCTCCCCGACCACCCATCTCCCTCTGTGACCGCCGCCCTCCCTACCGAAACCCATACCCACCCCATCCTCTTTCTCTCTCCCCAAAACCCATCCACTGCTATGTCTTCTTCCTCTCCCTTGCTTCAACCCAGGCCCAATCACCCATCTCCCTCCCCGACCATCCATCTTTCTCCGTGACCGCCACCCTCCCCACCGAAACCCACCCGACTCACCGAAACCCAACCCAGCTCCTCATATTTCTCTCTCCCAGAAACCCATCCCCACCCCTCCTCTTTCTCTCTCCCCGAAACTCATACCCACCCCCTCCTCTTTCTCTCTCCCCGAAACCCATCCCCACCCCTCCTCTTTCTTTCTCCAAAAAACCAATCCCCACCCTTATTGAAACCTTCCTCGGCCTCCTCTTTCTCTCTCCCCTCTCCCTTCTGCCTCCCTTGATTCCCCACCAGCAACCCCCACCCCGACCAGCAACCCAACCGGAACCCACCTGCAGCAAACCCACCCGATTGTGGATTTTCTATTTTTTTTTTTTAAATTGTGGGTTTTTCTGTTTTATTTATTATTTTTTTTATGGTTTTATTTATGAGATTGTGAAGGATATTGGGTCTGGGAATTTTGGGGTTGCAAGGCTGGTCGGAGACAAGTGGACCAGAGAGGCCAGAAGGTCTGTTTCATCTCCTTCACCTCATATCTTCCTTTTTTTTTTTT
>QANW01006598.1:266388-282711 GCA_003254865.1 Dryas drummondii
TAAATGCTACCTTCTATGTAGATTACTAATGTAGAATTAACTAACCTTTTCTTTTGCTGTAAATTGGTTGTAGAACCACTGTAAATTGGAACTCTTCTGTTAATGTGTTGTTATACTACTATTTTTCCTCATGATCTTTGGTAGTGTTAATTGTAGTAAGGAATTAATTCATTTGTGGCAGCAAATCTGCCATAGAGACCTTAAGCTTGAAAATGTACTCTTAGATGGAAACACAACACCTTGTGTAAAATATGCGATTTAGAGTAATTATAAAATTTAGTTAACTTCTTAAATTGTTGAATTGTTGAATTTAGTTAAATTGTTAAATTTTTGTGTTTAATTTTTTTGATTATAAGGTGGAAGGCGAATGCATGCATCTAGGACCACCGAGCTGGCATGCACTCCCGCTCCCGATACTTCACCCGCTCTTGATGCCGCAGTCCATGCCACTCCCTCACCTGTTCCTGATGTAGCAGTCTAGGCCACTCCCTTTTTGGCTCTCGATGCTGTAGTCCAACCCTCTTCGGCTCACCACTATAGTCAAGTTATAGGCACCTCGGCTCCTGCGTCGTCCGGTGCGGCTTCCGTATCTACTTAAGCGGGTGAATAAATTTATTAATACATTTTGTTTAAATTTATTAATACATTTTGGATATAAATTTATTAATTTTGTGTTATATACATTTTGGATATAAAAAATATTAAATTTTTTTAAAATAAAATAGGTTTTGTATAAATTGATTAATACATTTTGGATATAAATTTATTAATTTTGTATTATATACATTTTGGATAAAAAATATTATATTAAAATAGGTTTAGGCGACAGAATTCTTCGTTGGCTAAATATACTTTGGGAGAGGAACTACTTATTCATCGCCTAAAGTATATATGTTTAGGCGATGAAATAATTTGTGACGCCCCGAAACTGGGAACACCACAACGGCACCCCTCTTAAAGATCCTGAGACTATAATACCCCTTATCCCGAGTATTATATTCCCAAGCTCTCTAAAACGAGTTAAGCCCTTTTTATTGAAAAACCCGGGTTGGATCAGAGTAGTAAAAATACAGCGAAAGAAATTACTGAAAATGCCTCACATTATAAATAATAGTAAAGAGTACCAACCCGTGAGGGTTATATGTTTCAAATACACTAACCCTAATGCTACATAGTAAACAGTAGATAAACAAATATGTCAGGATAGTCCAACCCACGCCAGAGTGATTCGGTCTTCAACAAAGTGGTGCAACAAATTGGACTCATGGATAGCCATTGGGATATGCCACCTACGAGGATGAAAGAGAAACACCACCACGGATCCAAAGAAATGATCTAAACCAGATAGCAAGGCTGAAACTGACAAGCTGCAAGTGTCACACCCACGACCTCAATCTTGGTCTCCAACAACTGGATTATCTGCACTCACAAGAGTACAGTAGGGGGTAAGCGTCACATACGTTCATCGCTTCCCCTCGAGGGAAAATCCTGGTTAGGTTTGAAACAATACTCGAAAATATAGGATTTCAAGGAAAATAGTTTAAAAGCAATGCACACTCAAAACAAGGTATCAATACCAATAATATTGTAACTAAGGCCAGTAATGATGAAGATAATTATGCCAATAATCAGTGAGTAAAGCCTTTGCATGCTCATACATCTTTTTTAATGAAAATCCTTCCTGTCACGTGACATAGTTCAGAAACATACCTGCGACCGATCACATACAGGCCAACCGCCAGTATCGAAAATTCAACCACCACCTCGATACTGTGGTGAGAGTATCCATTTACCTGGTAATACCACATTGGTTAGCCTCCCTAGAAGGACATTCGACTAACCAGTCCGTACTTACCCCTCCGGAGGTTTAGGAGATCGAAACCCAAGGTCACAACACGTGCCCGTTACTCTCAGGTCGTCCAAGGTATCACACAGAAAATCACACAAATATGGCATACAAAAATCATGCACATTCTCTGTGAAAGACATTTTCATATACATATAGTACAGAAATAGGCAGGAAATCCAATAACCGGGATATGGTACCTTCCCCCTACATGCTTTACCAAAGTGTGTCCCTTGCCTGATCCCTTTCCTGTGTCTGGGTCCCACTTGTACCTGTTGGGAAACTGGAGATCCGAATCTGACAACAGCTATTAGGAACGTACTAAACGTACTCTCGACCTTGTCTGTTAAGACAAGGTAAAATCTAAAGGTTTGGCACTAGCGTAACTTGCTAGGCTTCTCTAAATTCTTGATCCGGCATGACCCTGCTCCCTGAGGCAGACAGTCATGTTAGACCGTGTGGTTTCTAAGTTTATTTTAATTTATTGTCGAGGAGGTTGATCAGATATGAACCTTACAACGTGACCAGGTCAGTGCATGGGGAAATTGAGGGAGCTCTGGCTCAGTACCCAACGCTTGTATGCTCATGGACTGACCTTAGTCATCATGTTATTTGGTTACCACTGATATGGCCTCAATATTTATTAAGTTCATTTAATAACAGTTAAACGGCGTTTGGTCTATAACCACCACTTAAACAACAAAAAATTAAATAAGCTGGGTTAAGGGTATACCTGTTGAAGACTTCCCACGAGTAGAGTCTCGGTACTACTAGACTTGCTAAATAATAAGATTAAAATAGCCTAATTAACAAGAGATTTATTTAACAAAATTTTAGCGGAAATTCGACAGGGATCAAGAAATTACCTATGGAGCTCAGAAATGATTTTTTTTTAAAGTTCACCAAAACATAGCCTTCACACTACTAGAATTGAAGAGCTCGTCTCCACGATCGAGTAGGCGAAATCGGAGCTCCAGAACTCAAGATAAACTCGAAACAAGATTGAAAAAAAAAAAAGAGAAAGGAGGAGAGAGGAGAGAACTCGAAACAAGATTCAAGAAAAGAAAGAAAGGAGGAGAGAGGAGAGAGAATCTCTCTCTTGGGAAGCGTGCGGTTGAAATGGATGAAGAACCAGCAAGGATGCGGCACTGTTTATAGGAAGAGTGAGTGAGTCAACTCGGTTGACTCATCCGAGTTGACCGGGTTGACTCAAGTCAACCGTCACAAAATGGGCCAATGAGGAAGTGACACGTGGCATGTGCACTAACACTTAGCTGCACATGCAGTCATCAGATCTTGCTGCCATGCAGCGATGGACGCTCTAGATCGTGCCACATGGCGCGATCTGGTGATTTTCCTATTTTATTTTCTTTTTCCTATTTTTCTCAACTTCAAAAATTAATTAAACATAGCTCGGGACTCGGAAAAATACCCCGAAAAATACTACGGACTCGTATCGACTAGTACTAATTAACTATGAGGTCAAATTACCAATTTACCCTTTATAAAAATTTCAAGCTCCATAAACTAGGATAAAATGCTTTTTAAAAAAATGAAAGTTTGGGAAATTCATAAAATAATTTCCCGGACTCGGAATAATACGAGACTTGCTCCGTTGGGTTCGTGAGTAAAAGTACCACCTTTTAAAGGTCTAACTTGGGTCAAAACTCTAGTCAAAGTTGGTCAAACAATTAAAGCTTAAGGTGAAAAGTACAATTTTCCGCCCAACAATTTCTAGAAAAATTCTAGAAATTAAAGAAAAATTCCAAAATAAATTTGGAAAATTTTGGGTCTCACATAATTTGTCGCCTAAATATACTTTAGGAGAGGAACTATTAATTCGTCGCCTAAAATATATTTAGGCGACGAAAAATTCCGTCGCTTAAATATACTTTGGGAGAGGAACTACTAATTCGTCGCCCAAAGTATGTTTAAGCGACGAACTAATTCGTCGTCTAAACATGCTTTGGGCGACAAACCACATGCCTTAGGAGATGAATTTAGTTCGTCGTCCAAACTCTTGGGCGTCATGGTTTGGGCGACCAAATACTTGACGAACACATTTTGTCGCCCAAAGTTTTGGGCGACGAAAATCAACTTTGGGAGAGGAACTAGGTTCGTTGCCCAAAGTGTTTTTTTTTGTAGTGGCTACCGCTACTACTGTCGACTGCCTCTATGCCACCAATCTGACTGAAAAAGTTGAAAAAAAAAAAAAAAAAACCCACTTTCCCGCAATGCCGTGCGCTATTGGTTGTCGCCTCATCTTGAAGTGCACCTCAAGGCGCGCCTGAGGCGCGTTTTTAAAAACACTGATATCAATATATTAGTGCAGGTCACACCATACGTGTGACATTATACATGTGACACGACTGATCTATTGAAAAATTTCTCGTCTTGAGTGATTAAAATTGTTTAAAGAAATGCCGCAGTTTTTGAATTAAATTAATGTTTGATGGACCCTTTTACGTTAGAAAGTGTTATTTTCTTCCTGAGAGTCCACAAGTTCGTGAATTTCATATAATTGCCTCAGCAGGCTTGCGAAATGTGAATAAGCCTCGGCTACTAAAAATGGAAAAATGAGTTCAAATCCAGCTCCTTGCCATTATAAATACTGTACAATTAATTAAGTCATATCCAACAATAATGGAAAGGAGATGCAAAGCAGTACTTTCTTCTAGATCTTTAAAATGATTATTCTCTTATGTATTGTTAGGTGCAAAGTTGCACTCAAAAGGAGCTACAAGCCAGCCTTTAGTGTCTCTTTCCTCGTTCTTTCACAATTAATCAATGCTGGCTATATCTATTTGATCCTCTAATTGAGTACTGTTACACTTATTAAATTTTATTTTAGAATTTGTTTAGTATATAATATGATAGTGTCTCAATTATTTTAAGGCTTTTTTATATTTTACTCACTTGAACTTTGGGCTCAATCTCACTTCGATCACCACCTAATATATAAAAAAATTGTGTCAATTTACCACATGAATTAAAAATTTGTTGTAATGTACCATTTCTGGCTAAACTTTTGTTAAAAATAAGAGTGTTTGAGTCTTTTTCAAGTTCCTATTGTTGAACAAAAAAAAAAAAAAAAGAGGTTTTTTTACACATTATCTACTTTGACACAATAAAACTGATTTTAAAAGATCAAAACACTTTTATTTTTAACAAAGGTTTAGACAAAAAGCCAGATATGGTATATTGCAACAAATTTTGAATTGAGGTAGTAAATTGACACAATTTTTTTTTTTTAGGTGGTGAAGTGAGATTGAGCTCAAAGTTCAGGTAAGTAAAGTGTAATAAAACCTTATTTTAATTTTGATTACATACTCTTAACTTTTATCTATTTTTAACAAATAATATACTCACATATGTACAGAGGGAGTTTCCATTAGGAATCTTTTAAATAAATTTACTTAAAGAATCTCTTTTGGAGCCGTCTCCACTTTGTATTTTGATGATCAGAACAGTCTACTTTTTATAAATCAATTGAATTCTGCAAAAAATTAAATAAATCGAAAATTATTTGAGCATTTGATTAAATTGTCATCATTTTAAGTGTTTATTGAAAACATTTTATTCGTTTACTTATTTGATAAAATTAATATCATAATGATTTTTTATTTGTCTAATTTTTAAAGAGATGATCTTTAAATAGAGACAACCTACAAATTAATTAGAGAGCTTGAAATATATTATAAAGTAGGCCCTGTGAGAAAACCCTTAAATAAAATTATTTTTGAGAATGCTTAACTGATGAGCTATTTAGGAAACAAGATAGATGAATATAAGCTAGTAGTACTTTTCTGGTTAATAAACTTGCTGACTTGGAAAGTGTTTGCATCCTCTTTATATATTCCCTTACCTGTGCGCTTTAATTTGTGCTCTCAAAACTAAAAGAAAGATCAAAACTTTAAATATATAATTCAATGTCCCACTCTCATCAGAATATTCCCCATGCTAAAAGTCGTTATGTAAGGCTTCATCTCGTAACATTTGTACATGCATGTACGTTAAAAAGGAAAATATATATTAGAGTAATAAAACTTTAATTTCAAAGCTAAAATGGTTGTTTCCAGATCGGCACTGCATGCATACGATTGTTATACTGTACTTTATCCTCTAAACATTAACTTTAGACTGGCACTAATGCAAAACATAACAATAACAAATGCACTATTGTTATGTTTTGATAATTAATTGTATAAATAAAAAGAAAATAAGAGCATAAAAAGAAAATATGAGTGTGAAAATCTTACCCAACTTTTAAATCGATCTATAAATAATGTTTTCTTAAGAACTAAGCAACTCATGGATGGGGCATACCACACGTAGGTACAAAAAAACATTATTCAGTTAATTGATAGCTCCAAAAGTTAAAATCATTTTTCTAAAATCTGGAAATTAATTAATAAAGTAAAGTATAACACTATAACTCATTTTAGTTTTGCAGTTCCATTCCATGGACAGTTGAGGGTAGGAGCCCAACTAAGTTTTAGGTTGGTGTGCATATCATATCATGGAACCTGTATCATCTTCCATTTCTGAACAATGCAATTTTCTTTACAATTTTATTTTCGCTACATACATGTCTGTTTTATATTAGATTTTATCACATAATTGTTCTTAATTTATATACGAAAATATAGTACGTGTACATATCATGTAGGTTGGGAAAAAAGAATTAAAATAAGTAGCATTTTTCTTTTCTATTAATGCAATAAAAACCATAAATAAACTATTCTTAAATTGAGGACTACATAGATTGAAAGATTATTTTGGTTTTCTCATCCAAAGAAACTTTATAAGAAAAGTAGTTGTCAATTCATTGTAAATATAACGTACGTACGTACCTTGGGCTCTGATTAATCAAGGCCTTCTCGATCATCTCACAAATTCATGTAGCCCGATTATAATATTGCATGTGTCCTTTTCTTTCACTTAACTTCTAAAATAAGCAACCAAACAACCATTATCTTTCTAATTTTGTTGACCCAATAATCAAACACACTTTAAATACTCAAACAAATGACACGTGTAATAATATTATTGGGCTTTATCAGGTTGGTAAGGATGAGAGGGTGTCTGATATAAGTATTATTCATCAATTAATTTCACTTTGAAAAGAAGAAAGATTGTTCAATCCAAAAGCATGCATGATAGATATGTATAGAAGTGTACCAATACAACTATCCATTTGAAAGAGGACAAATATTAATAAGAAAACAAAGAAAAAAGAAAAATAGGGTGCCACTAATTAAAACCACATTATGTTTAGGAAAGAACCAAACCCTCTTAAAGATATTGAGATAAATTGAAGCGATGGTTGCTAAACTCAACCAAGTGGACGACAATTTAATTAGTTAGTGTGTGGTCATAAAAGCTGCTTAACTTAATAATTTAAATTATTTAATATGGGGATACAAGTAGCTTAAGTTACAGACAATTATTTGACTGTGTCTTCTACTCAATACCAAAAGGGTTGGAGGTATACATAAGTCACAAGTCAATTCTGCATGGTTGTTATATAATAATGAAATGTATGGGGCCTTTTTCAGGATTGAATTAATGGTGAGAGCGTACTTGGACTTAATTTGCTTCCCAAATCAACTAGACAACTGGAAAAAAATAATACAAAAGGTCAAATCAGAAAAATTTGATAATTAATCCTCCAATAATTAGGAAAGATTTAAGATTGGGTATTTTTTTAAAAAAATTCTTTTTAATTTATATCGGCTAATTTTTTAGCCTTACCATTGTTTCAGAGGCCGAATGATAAACTCATCACTCATCTACCCGACATTTTTTTAGGGACAATTATTATTAGGGGCTTCAAACTCTTTAAATGTATTCATAAATCTTCCACAAATATTTAAAAATATCAAATGATGTCCTAGATCTGCGAAGTAAGTACGAGCCACATGATAAGCTGCTCGATAAATATTTAGCAACTGAACGTGGCCCAGTATTTGTTTTTCTTTATTCTTTTTATTTATATTTGACTTTTTAATTTTAGTCATATATTTATTATTTAAAGATATGAAATAAAAAATAAAATAAATTCTTAGTAATTTTTTTGGTGTGAATAGAGTTACATAAACTCTTGAATTTATATTGAATAATTAAAAAAAAAACAAAATAAGTAGAAATTAAATCTAAATTCATTTAAAATGGAATATTATGCACTAATCTCGAAGTTCTTCGAAAGTATTGTAGCACGACCGGTGAAAGACTCAAAATATCCATATATAATGACTTTAGAGTCACTCTATAATGACTTTTGATGGATCTTTCCATTATTATTAGTTGTTATGATGGTACTCCTATTTTGGCTGGTGCTACAAATTTGGTTGATTGGTCATTAATGGGTGCTACAAATTTGGTTGCTTGGTTGGCTGGTAAATGTCATGATCAGATCGATCAACATTGTGACCATTCTTTTTTGCTATCTCTATAGGTATTGGAAATGTAATTTGCCCTCATTGATATGGGGAAAATAATTAATCATTAATTGGGTACATAGTTGGGCCTGTTAAACATACTGGTAAAATTAATCATCGGCAATCTAGAGATACAGACCTGACTTACTCATGTAGTGTACCTGCTCTGATACAATGTTAAGTATATGCATGATAGATTTTATTACTATATATTCTCAAGGTACTAAGACGATGTGGAACTATCTAATTTGGCCCTTGAACTTTTAATAATCTGCTTGGACTAAAAATGAGTTGGTTAGCTTTCCCAATCAAGTATGATCGAATGCATGCAGCTCCATCTAATCAAGACATTGCTGTGTAACGTACTAAATTAAGCAAACCTTGGCAGCTAGTAATTGCCTACTTTCTGCTTTTCTAACCATGATTAAGGAAGTTGTAGCTTGTAGGTACGTAATTGTACAAACCTACTACAATCCACTTGCATGGAAGAAACCATTTGAAGAATCATTAGTACATATGTACGTACGTGCATGCTGCATGTATGTTGTAGTTCTTGGGGGCCTGCCTCACTTGAGTTCGTCTCTTTTATCATGTATTTGTTCCACCTTAAATCATGGCGCAAGTGCCATATATGTGTCCTAATTAACTGAATCGATCATATATTAATTCTGATACCAGTTAAGGGAACCCATATCTTTCAGCCTTTTATGTTGTACTGATCGATATTGTTGCCAACCTTATCACACTTTGGTTGCATTTAAGACTTTTAAGTGTGGTTTACAAATACTCTTTAAATTGAGGGGTCATTCTATGTATAAATGGGTCAATGGAACATTAGTCTCTAACATGATATTTTAGAGTCTAACGTACCCTTTAAGTACTTTTACTTAGTCGATAAGGCCCAAATTCAAAATTCTAAACCACATAGGATATATATATAGCTATAAAGCCTATAATCCATATATTAGATCAGTTTATTTACACAATATATATATATATATAACATTCTAACTTTAGTTGCCCAAATTCAAAATGCAATAGGTAAATTCATGAGTATAACGTAATCTATCGATCAAAGAGTGCTATAGCAAACATAGTAGATCGAATAAAGAATTTACAACTTAGAATTGTTTGTAGGTTCTATTTGTTGCTGTATAGGCTAGGTGATTTAATTAGTTCATGTACGTGCGTTCTTTACTTGTTGTAGGTTAATTCTTTAGATTCAGTATTTGTTTATGAGAATTTTGGGTAGGTTATTAATTTGTTTATGAGGATTAATATATGTAGAAACCCAAAAAATTCATATATAGAGAAGCAAATTACTTTTGATTTGCTAGAAACAAAACAAATATTCATGATTGACATTACACAAAAAAAAAAAAAAAAAAAAATCCCAAACAATGAACCATCAGCTTTTAAAGCACAAAAAATGTAAGAAGTAAATACATAAGTTTTCAAATATACAGAGTTAACAAAGGAAAAAATGTCTACAATAGGTTACGAGTACTATATGAGAAATTTCCAAAATTTGAATTTTAAAAGTTGCTGACTAGAAGATCTCTTAAGATGGAAAGTATGATGATTGAGTTGGAAAGTGGGATGAGTTGGCAAGTGATCAAAGAGGTTAACAAAAAAAAGTAACAAAATGACCTAGATTTTAATGTGTAGGAAATATGAATTTGAAGTGGATTTTCTAATTTACTATATATTAATCTATGAATGGACTAGCTCCCAACTTGTGTATACTTAGGGACCCCATATATAAGATAAGGTTGCTTATAAACAATGCAAGTGATCCATGCAATAATTAATGGTATAATAATCACATACTCTATATATATAACTACCGAAGCCACCTTAATTCCCTACAACTCATAAGGTGACATGAAATATATAAATACCCTTATATACACAATGGTAATCAAGCTAAGAGCTGTCTCATGTACCACGTACTCTCTCTAGATTATTCTTTTTAATAATCTCTCTTTCTCTCTGTCTCGATCTGTGCAATTGTGCTTTAAGCATCATGTTCACCATACTGAGCTCCTCCCATGGAGAACAGAGAAACAAAACACAACCCTTTTCTCTACCTATGTTCTTGATCACCATACAAATTCTATTGTTCTCATCAAGCTTGTTATTAGCAGAAGCTAGTAATAATAAGCAAGCTTTTTCACCATTCCAGTTCTCTAAGTTCTCTAGACAACCATCCAGAGAAGCCCTAATTTTCTCTGCTTGCAAACACACCCCACACCAAGCAACTTGTGAATCCACTTTCCTCTCTAATGCTGATGATCTCCCTCAAACCCTTGAAGGTCTCTTTGACCATTCAGTCCACTCCACCATTGCAAAGGCCCATTGGGTCCGAGCCCATGCCTATAACCTCACCATTTCCCATCTTCAGAAAGCACATAACACCCACATGCTTGGTGGCATGAATGACTGCCTTGAGCTTCTAGATGATACCACAGATTTACTGGCCAATGTTATAAATTACCACAGTAAAAGCAGCAGCTATGGCTATGACGATGATGTCCACACCTGGCTCAGTGCTGCTCTTACAAACCAAGACACTTGTTTGGAAAGCCTTGATGAGAAAGACAAGTTCAAGGTAGAGAAAGGCGTTATGGATGGAATGGCTCAGAATTTGAGGCAATTCATAAGCAATTCACTTGCACTTTTCATGTTGTCTACTACTAGCTTGAGTAGCAAAGAACATTTACCTCCATACCCAAGACCAGAGTCTATACCAAAAACGGAGTCTAGAAATACAAACCCTAATGGTGTCGGTGGCGGTCGAAGATTGCTGTCCGGTAATTTTCCGACATGGGTCTCCGCCGCCGAGAGGAAGCTTCTAGAAGCTTCTGTAGACGAGATAGAGGCACATGCTGTGGTGGCTCAGGATGGGAGTGGCACGCACAAGAGTATTGTTGAGGCACTTGGGGGGCTGGTAGCCTCATTGGAGAGTGGGGGCAGAACTGTAATTCATGTAAAAGCTGGGACGTATCATGAATACATTGACATACCTACCAAACAAAAGAACGTTATGTTGATTGGTGATGGAATGGGGAAAACGACCATTGTGGGTGATAGAAACTCAGATGATGGATGGACAACTTACAAATCTGCCACTGTGGGTAAGAACTATAAATTCCCTCCTTTTTTCTTTTCTTATAAGTTATTGATCGACCTACACACACTTAAAAAATGATCCCTATAAGTGGCGCTATTACTACCCATTAAAATTATGATTATATCCATAATTAATACTATATGTTAAAGTATAAATTTTGTCGTCTACTTATATTATAACACTTGAATTAGTTATGTCTTGTGGTGGTTTACAGTTACACGGAATAATATTTTTTAATTATTTTGCTAGCAGGCTGCATGTGATTGATGTCATTCAAATCTTACAGAAAATTTTGAAAATTCGAGTTCTAATTTACTAATTGTCATGTATTTTAGGAATTTTGAATTAAGGTGAGTTGAGTGAGGTATTCATCTTTTAAAATCTTTGTGAGAGGCGGGAAAATATGTAAGTTGAGTGGGCTAATATGGATAGGAGTGACAATTGTGTCACTCTATATTATTCTATTTCATTTTGTACGTCTTTAACTAAATGTGTAGATCATATAAGTTATAAGAGAAACAAACAAAAACAAAACTAATTAAATATAAAACGGGTAGTTCATATGTCAAAACACGAGAAATTATTTTGTATAACCGATACATTGTCACGTGATGTAATTAACCTATGTGTTATAATATGGGTGAATATTGTTAATATTATACTCTACAAATATAAATAGGTCGTCCCCTTATACGTTAAATTGGTTATACCACGTGACGGTATATCGGTTATACTCAATAATAAAAGAAATAAATTTGATGACTCAAACTTTTGTAATTGAATAGATTAAGACTTAAAAAACATATTATAACATAGTAAGTGTTCTTTTAATAGGAGAAATGTGTGATATTACATGTTGTATACATTAAATTGATGACATTGAAATGGGACATGAGCAATATCCCCTTTAATAGTTGATTCATTTATCAAATGTTCCTTTCAGCCGGAATGGGCGATGGATTCATTGCTCGGGACATAACATTTGTGAATAGCGCCGGCCCTTCCAAGCACCAAGCCGTTGCACTTCGTGTCGGGGCTGACAAATCAGTTATCTACCGCTGCTCCATCGTAGGCTACCAAGACACCCTCTACACCCACTCCAAACGACAATTCTACCGAGAAAACGACATCTACGGGACTGTCGATTTCATATTCGGGAACTCTGCTGCCGTTTTTCAAAACTGTAACATATACGCCAGGAAGCCCGCGTCTGGTGGGCTCAAAAACTTTGTGACGGCCCAAGGCCGATCAAGCCCAGATCAGAACACAGGGATTTCAATACATAATTGCAAGATAACAGCTGCATCTGATCTTGCCCCAGTTAAGTCCAAGTATGAGACATATCTTGGGAGGCCTTGGAAGCAATATTCTAGAACTGTTGTCATGCAGTCTTTCTTGGATGACTCAATCAATAGAGCTGGGTGGTCTCCTTGGGCTGGTGGGTTTGGGCTTAAGACACTGTACTATGGGGAGTATATGAATTCTGGGCCTGGGGCTTCAACTTCGGGCAGAGTCCAATGGGCCGGGTATCATGGATCTCTTACATCCAGTGAAGCACAAGCTTTCACAGTTGGTGGGTTTATATCTGGGAATCTTTGGTTGCCTTCTACTGGGGTGTCTTTTAATTCAGGACTAATAGGATGAGTGGTGCATATCCATCCTACTTTGTTAGCTATATATGGAACAAATGGTCAACGTCAACCCAACAAAGGTTGGTTGCTGGATTGCTGAAAGATTGGGATAGTTTAGCTTAGGCCCAGGCTTGTGAGATCAAAGCTAGACTTGTTTAAGCGGTGGGTTTCCTTATACCAAAAAAAAGAAAAAGGAAAAAAGAAGGAACTTTCAATGTCATCAAAGACTTGTTGTGTTGTGTGTATTTAACCATGTTAATTAAATGTAGTGGCAAAAAATAAAAAAACCATGGTAATTAAATATCAATATTTAATCTTGTAAAATTTGGCTGAATAGTGTTAATTAAGTGAGATCATATCTTCTCTTCACTTTTCTCTAGGTAACTATCTCTCACTCTCTCTCTCATACTCTCTCCAATATGCTTCTTCTCTGTTCTTCTCTTTCTTTATATATTTTCTCTTCTATATATGATGTCTAATTATCTCTTCTTATTTTTTTCTATGTATGATCCTAAGTTCTACAATTATGAGAATGAATTTCCTCATGTCCTCTTGTCCTATAGATCTTGGCAAAAACAAAAGAAAAAAAAAAATCTTGTCGTATGAATCTTGCCAAAAATAATTTGCCATGTGAATTTTAATTTTCATTAAGTTATCAAAGAATTAAAAAAATAGTCTGATCCGCTGTTATCCGACGGAGCACCAAACGTAGTATAACTTAGTTAGACTGTTTATCCGGAACAATATCAAACGTCTGATAATATTCTGGATAAACAGTCAGTACTCTTCGAAATAGATTAATACTATCCGACAAAAATTAGTCAATACAGTCCGACGTACCAAACGAGCCCTTAGAGAGGGTGCTTGTGAAGACCTATATAAATATATATTTTTGGATTAATAAATTTATTTATATTGTTTTATTTAATTAAAATATTATTATTTGGTTTTGGGCTGAATTAATTAGATGAACCAGCCCATAAACCTTAGCCATTCCTTCGTAGCCCAAAAACAAAACCCAGCAAAAAAAGAAATTTTTTTTTTTAACGTATTGTTATAGTCCTGCAACCTTCTTCTTCCTTCTGGTTTCATCTTTTCCTTTCACAAAACACTCTATTAAGCTGAGTACGTAGGATGTGCTAGCAAGCATGAGGTGGGGAGTTAGAAGAATGAGGTGTAGAAGCTAGACATTTGCTGGATGGTCTATTGATGGAGGTGGAGAATTGTGGTGATCTTGAGTAAACCATAAGGACTCTAGTCCAGCTGAGTAATCTCAGCTATGAACCTAGTAATGGGAGGTTTAGTAATGGGTAGAAATTATTACTTTTTCAACTATAAATAGAGGATGTCTGAACTTAAACCAAATAATAGCAAGTTCTCAAATTCTCTGTTTTACTTGTTCTTATACCACTAGCTCAATTGAGAGAGTGAGGTAGAGAGCTTAGGGCCCGTTTGGTATTCAACTCAAATTTTTTTTTCAAAAATTAAGATTTTTTTTTTAAATGTGAGTTTTCAAAATCAATTTTTAAAATTTGAAAACGTGTTTGATATGAAATTTGAAAACAATTTTTAAATTTAAAAAATAATAACATCTAAGAAAAAAAGGAAGTGTAAAAAAAAAATGAGAAAAACGATGTTTTATCATTTTTAAAAAAGGCATGTTTTTGAATTTTTTTTCTAAAAACTGTTTTTAAAAATGGTCTACCAAACACGTTTTCTTGACTAAAACTTGTTTTTTTATTTTTAAAAACAAAAAATAATTTTTGAATAGAATACCAAACAGACCCTTAGTTTCTGAGGAATAAAGAAGGCTTCTACTATCAAGGTGTTTTCTTTTAAAACTTTCCATTCTTAAAGTTGTTTCTTTACTTTGAAAATCTGAAAATGGTTTTGGGGTGTCCAAATTAAATTTCAAAATTTTATTTGAGGTCCCAATTTTCATGTTTTTGTAATCTAAATTTGAAGTTAGGTTGTTAATATGTTATTCAGACCCCTGAATTCATTTTATGGCTTTAAGTTTGAAAATAATTGGAGGGAAAGATTTTCATAAAATCTGGAAAATTTTTGGCTGATTCTGACCCTCATCTTTGGCCAACTATTTCTCTTAAACCAGAGCTCCGTTTTTTAAAATTAATATATGGTTGGAAAGCGGGTTGTATATGAAGGAAATAAGATCGATATATAAACGTCGTAAGACTGTTTATCACAATGAGGTGGTGTCTTTAGTTGGGAGATAAATTTTGATAGATGAAGAATAAATAAAACGTTTGTTGTTCTGTAAGAAGTTATGTGTGGTTGGATTCCTATTTATAAGATCTAACTAACACAATTTCTCATAACTAACAAGGAGACACAACTCCTTATACAGACATATCCTTTTGTTAAAGGAAATATCACTTCATTGCTCAAACGACACATCGATCTCTTGATTATGTGTGTTGGTGTACCAATGTTATGGTACTCTTTCACACATCATACGCACCCTTTTGTGAAAGCCATATCATAATGATTATTATCCAACATCTCCCACTGATCATAATGATATAAGATCCTTTTGGCTTTCTAGTTTGAATGTCTTTACTGAGTATCAAAACCTTCATTACTCTTGACTATTCTAACTTAAGTTTACAAATTCTTGTAAACCAACATCAAAATGTGGTATGGCTTATATGTGTGCACACTTCATACCACCATTATTGATTTCACTCATAACAGCGAATTCATCCTACTATCTTGCAAGTAAAATGGCACCATTATTTTGTACTAGGGAATTACCATCCGTACCTAATAACTAATGGCGACTTCAGCCAAGTCTAACCATACTTGACCTGCATTGAAATTTTGATCAAGGATTTCCTTTTAAGCCTTTCCAAAGAATTTCCTTGATACACCTTATTAACGACTTTACACTACGTGCCGAAATATTATAAAGATTCATACTTGCTGCCTAAAACGGATTTTACATACAAGATGATCTGTTATAATTTCGTTACCTCGCTAGTGTCCTCTATCTTTTATCTGACCAATATAATTTAGATAGAGTTGTATCAAATTGTTCATTTCAGACGTCCCCAAAATCCTTCCATCGATGCCCATTCACATATTCCGACTACAAGATCTAGATAATTTTTAAACCCATTATAGTCACATGTTCTTTGAATTTTTCAAGAGATAACCCTTTGGTCATAGGATCAGCCACCACTACAAGAAAAAACTTTACAGAGCACATCTTATATTTGTGTCATTTGTTTCAAAAGGCACAATTAATCATGC